>JAJVSH010000009.1:276145-562095 GCA_021460005.1 Tetramorium alpestre | reverse complement strand
ATATATAAGGTATATGTATATATAGTTACACAATATTTTATTTTTTAATTTAATTCATTGAATCACGTACTGTGAAAACATCGATGCGAAGCATCTAGTGGAGCATCAGCCGTCATCGTGATTGCAAATCGATCTTTGGTGCCGTATATTAGGCCGCCGTTTAAGTATTCCTAAGCGGGAAAGCTACGAGCTCGTTCGTGCCGAGAATTTCGAGCCAGGTGCTATCAGGCCATTTTGATGCCGGTATTGCATACCGATAGTCCGACAACCCAGTGGCTTACATATGGCGCCGGAAAGCGTGCTCGTAGGTATTTCGCGAATTACGACCATTCGGCTACGACTGCAATGGGAATTTTATTTCGCGCGGAATCCGGCCCGAAACCGGAGCCGCGTCTGCTTTCCGAGAGTTTGGCTCCGTTCCGTGGTGTGATCGGAGGACCCGCTATATTATCGGCGACGTAAGACGATTTCCACTATCGACTGATTTTATTGTCTCGGAAGATTGGCCGTAAAGCGTACGAGCACCCTTCTGTGTCTCAGGTACGGCTATGAGTCCTGTTCTATCCGCTTTCGTCCCACTTATTTCCCTGAGCGATATCGACGCCCATGAAAGCGCGCGAGCGACGTTGCTTTACTCCACCAGCTTCAAATTTCCATCTGCCGATTCCGAAAGAGAAGAGGCCGAAGATCGATCGATATTTCCCTCGCGACGCGTGTGCGGCATTTCGTTTACATTACTGTCCCTGAGGTATATGTGTTATTTGAATTCGACTAAATAAAGAACTTGTTAGACGACAAATGAAAGCTTGATCGTCTTTTAAATCAATTTGCTGCAGTCTATTTCAATATAAGAGAATATATCGTATCCGGAGACAGATTTATGGAAGGACAAAATGTCTTTCTTTAGACGACTATTCGTCGCAAAATATTCATGATGTAATAATTTTACTCATTTTCTTAATGAATAAATTGATGAATCTCTTTTCGGAACATGTATAATTAGATATTATTCATGTTTCGAGATAGTTTCTTTTATTCTCTTTCTCTCTCTCTCTCTCTCGATTCGTAAAATATTAAAGTTTAAACATTAATTTCTTATGTCTTCTAACTTTGGACACGGAAGTTATCAGTCAATCAATTTCATTTTACGCAAAGTTATTTTGGAGCATAATATCGTGTCGTGTTATTCTGTACCTATTTAAATCTGTGTGTACTAGTTGGGTACATAGCCGCGCGAGACGAATACGAATGCATCGACATGTATTGACATGGTACATATAGCATTGTTACTGAAGTATCAATAACCCGGCCGTAACGCAAACCACGTGCTTAGTGAATGAATTGTTCAGTTACCGTAAACATTAAAGAGTTTACGACATATACGCGAAATTGTATGCAGATTGCCGGTACTTTACGTTTACCGCGTGCCTGATAATTATGCGGATGTGGTAATAATGTTACGTGTCGAACTATAAACCAAGCGGTATGCGATATTCGGAAATTAGCGCGGATGCGCGAATGGTAAATCCAGGTATTTGCTGCAGTAGAGTATGCTAAATGCAAGTGTTTAATGGTATAGTCGATAAAATGTTCAGAATTCTCTTAGTCGTTGAACTAATGAACGACGCTTAGTGTGCAAAGTAATACACTCTTTAAAGAATAATCGGATTTCGATTTTCGTAATTAGTAAACTTTGCATTTACGATTATTGCAATTAGTAAATACTTTTCTTAAGTATCTTCTTTTTTTTTTTTCATTTATTGCTTTTCATATAGAAAAATATATATTAACTTTACAGAAGAATTTTAATAATTTATAAAGGGGAGGGGGCAAATAATATTTTATATAATAATAGCATTATTGCTAAAGTTTCTTTTTAATTAAAAGTCTTAAAAGTTAAAATATTCTATTAACATAATTTAACATAACTTTGCCACTTTTCGTGTATGTAATAACAAGTATCGAACAGAACATTATGAAAGATCTTCGTGAAACTAAGCATTGAAGCTCATGCACAAGAATTACTTTTGAAAAAGTAACACTGTGGTGAGAGGTTGAAGTTGTTTAACATTATTGATTTCCTAATGTACGAGAAGATTTCCTCGTCCTACGCTACAACATTCTTGAATATTGTATCGTATTTCTTCGGAATCTTGTTAAAAATACTTTTTGTATTGTTTCCTCTATACACAATACCAATTGTGAATTTCGTTAATAAAGAAATAAAATGATTTAAATAAAAAAAGTAAAAAGTAATATTTAACTACACTTAATATTAGATTATCGAGAGCCTTTAAATAAAATTTAATATTTTTTTTATTTTTTCAATTGAACGTTGATTTTGTAAATGATAGTTTAATTATTTTTTGTTTGTTAGAAATTTATTTTTTTTAATTATTAATAAATTTTGCTTTTATCTTATCTTTTGCACAATCCTTCTCCAATGAAATGTTTATATTTAGAGAAAACATTTTTGTTGTAGAGAATAGGGAAATTTTTGCCTCAACATAAATATCATATATCAATTGTGATGATATAGAAGTGATAAAGTATATCATAAACGTGATGTTATGGAAAAAGAAATATCATAAAAAATGCAAAACAACCACAAGCTTTTTGAAGTTGCTGGAAACTGTGGTCACATCAATTTGCGGTTACGGGGAGTCATAAATTGAACTCTGTTTAGTTTGTTGTCAATAATAAAAATGCTATCGTTTTACTACAAGCAGTAGAAATTATAGATTTATACGAATGCTTATGGACATGGATTCGAATTTATTTCAGTTGAATTCTCCGGCAGGGTCTAAAATAGTCAGATTTACGATAACGATCACGTAAAGATTCTTCCCGCTCGCTCTCGATGGTTGAGAGCAATCTCTCTTGTGCTTTCAATTTAGCAATTTTGCTTCCTTGCTCCGACGAAATGACCATCGGAGACCCTTCCGTTTTTCACCGTTCTTTCTTTCCCTCGACAGTCAAGATTGGAGTGACGAAGGAATCCATTCTGCCCACGAGAACCATCGATCGCAGGAATTGAGAGGATTAATCTTAACGGCGCATCTATCGTTCTTAGTTGCGCCATTTTCTTCGTTCATGAATTAGGATGTCACTGTTTTGGGGCGATGATAGATGGTCGTTAGGGACGTCAATCTACATGGTTGTGTGAATCTCTGTGTGAGAACAATACAAAGAAAAAAAAATGATTTGTATGGTATTTTCCCCATTGTTATGTACCCGTGACATAAATAAAATGAAGAAAAGTATATTAGTTTCTTTTTTTAGGAAGTATAAGTATAACAATGTGAAAAGCTAATTTGTAAAGAAAATTTATTGTTTGAATTGCTAAAATATTTACTAAGAAGTTTTGTAAATATATTAATTTTATTAAATATTAGTAAATATTAATACAATTATCTCTTTTTACATTGCGATTTCCAATTTAGAGAAAGTGAACTTTTTGATGCGTTCTAACGATTAATGTTTGCTGTATACTGATATTATTTAAATTAATAGCTCGCGAGAAAATTAATAGAAATTGTTTTTTGCTTTGTGCATTTATTTTTTTATAATAATTTTGTTTAATTTCCCATCTTGAATTGAGAGATGATGCTTATTTGTCTTTGTTCGATAATTCTCTATTAGAAGAATTGTTCATTTCTGAGCTCTTATTCAATTCTGGGTATTACGTCTTATTAAAGGAAGAATAGTTGTTCTTTTAAATGTTTTATTATAGTCTTTATTCGACTACAATTGATTGCTTTTCATGAATATAGAATGTTGATATAATATAATATTGACACGATATAATACGTTAAGAATACAAAGGATAATACGTATTTATGAAGAATCACAGTAATATCATTTATGACATACAAATAATTTTATTAGCCATGTTTGTCCGTAATCTAATGATCGTAAATGTTACGATGTTAGAAGTTTATTATTTAAAGGCAATCTCAATAATTAAATCATGTTTTGAATATCGCTTTTAATCATGTTTGTCAATTTTTATTTGACGTATGTCGTATTGACAAATCCAATAAAAGTACTTAAAATAGAAATAATATTTTTGATATAATAAATTCTTGTTCAATAAAAATTATTTACAAAATAGCTTAATAAATATAATTATCTTTTTGAGCTTTTATGATACGTTATATAGACTGCAATGTATATTAAATACAACCCGATACATGTAAAATTGTCATTATAGTCTATCACAAATTTTTACGTAGAAACTATAGAAACTCTGATAAAACTAATGAGATTAAGTAAAAATCGACAATCGGGTATTATTATTTTATTCAATATAAGTGTAATATAATAAGTACAAATATTTACGTTATATGTTTTTCAACGGATTACACATGCGGCTCATAAAGCATTTGTATTAATGTCAGAATCAGGCAACGTGCGCCATGTATGTGTCGTCTCCAAAAGTTTGCCGCCATATATCACATTATTTGAGTAAATTATATCCTCACTATTCTAGTCCATCAACTACATATATAAGTTCTACGTATATAAATTCTACGAGTTTAATTTGACTCTCGAGAGAAATATACATAGATGTATAAAAAAATATATGTACTTATATATATGTATAAAGATAAAAAATTACAAAGTTATAAAGACAAAAATTTGTATTCAAATCGGAAATAGATACTAGTAAATCGTGATAAATAGAATAGAAACATTAAGAAACATGACANTTACAACAATATTTTCAAATGTGCTTATAAAAACTGTGAATTTACATTAAAATTCTAAAACTAGATATATATTTTTTAATTAAAATATATAATAATATAAATAAAAATTTTTAAACTATATATAGTAACAAAAAGTTTAAAATGTATGAGTTTTTGTATGTACATCTCAATTAAAATTAACATTAACGAAATACGAATCACTGCTACATTCGAGACTTAAGATATAGGTATGCTTATAAAACAACAGAAATAATTACTTTATATTACATTAATAATTAAACAATAATAAAAATACTAAAGCAAAGTATGTTCGTGACGTTTTATTAACTTTTCTTTAGCAATTTTAACATTTTTCATAATATCTTTATCAAAATTTCACACGGACATTTTATGTGGACATTCTTGCGATATACTTTAGAAGCCACATATGCGTACATAACAAAGTACGCAACTTTTTATGATCGGCCGTTTCGCGTGGGTATATTACAGCGGTTCACGAGGGTGAAAAGCCGTCCCCAGTGAAATGTAAGCAATCACAAGTTTAGTGCGTTTAACGGAAGGGGTGAACGACTCTTACGACTCGAAAGAATTCTTGACCATAATCAAACGTGACTGCCATTTGATAACGTGACTGCTGTTCAAACGAATCTACATGTGAAAGCGTTGCCCGAGAAAGTTAACAGGCCGTACGTCACGATTGCTGCGTAATCGTGTATGATGTACATAAAGATGCAAAGCGCGCAGGTGAGATGCTAAGAGCATGGTGTTACAAAGTAACGATTAACTCACTGTACACGTAGTTTTCGCAATCGCTACCATTTATGAGTCAAACTTGTGTGCGACATCACGCGGTATCATTTGCGTTTCTTCCAATTGAGGTTACCGGACATTGTGTGTCATTTTACATGACTGACTGCGCGATACATCGCTTCCCAATTTTTGCCAAAGAGATACAGACTCGAATGAATCTAATTTGTCCGCGTGATTGCCGGCGTAAAGTTTGGAACTGTGACAAGCTTTTTGGCGAAACATGCTAGACATAACTCTTAGGTTTCATGTTTCAAAGAAATGGATAATATGGCCTTATCGGGCGCGTCGTGCGACACGTTTCTCTTCAGCGAGGTATTGCAGCGAGATGTAGGAGCATCGTGTGTACTACATTCGGCTGTTGGTTGCAGCGCATCGGAGTATTATTGCCATTGTGCGATGTCAGTCTCATTTCCCCGTATCTGTAATGAAATCTTCGCCAATGCCGGTGCCGGGTCTTCGCGCACCGGCACAGTCGAAACCTCATTGTTCTAGGCTAGCCGTATCTCCGCGTTCTCTCTATGTTCTCTTTAATGATATATACACATCGGGCACGTTCTTGCGCCTCGCGTCTGCGCGCACATTTGCAACCATAGGATCCAGCGCATACGAGTTAATGGCACTTCCGAAAGTCGTTGCTGCGGGACGTTAAGTGCGGGTAATGATCTCCCGTCGAGTTTCCTTCTCGCGTCCGAGGGGAAATAATTACATTCTCGTTCGCGCGCATCTTGCTGCAACGCACGATCGGCCGGCGCGGCGGGCGCTCGCGCGCGCAGGTGCCAACTGCGAGCGGAGCGAGATGGTCGACTAAATCGAGTAGATGCAATTTGGGCGAAATGGGCACGTACACGTTTCCCTGCTACGTCTTATTTACAAAGTGAATAGTAATAGAGTTCCGTCGCGCTTGTATGCGATTCGCCGGGCTTCGTTGGAAAACTTGATATTCCTTATCGCGCGATCGCAGAAAATATTCGAATCGATATCGGGGTAGAAGATATCGGCAGCCGCGGGGATACTTGCCGGGCGCGAATCGAATGAAATTATACGATTCGACGAGCCAATTTTCCATACGACGTTTCCCTAGACTTGGTGTATCTAGCTAGGCGCAGCAGTACGTCCACGCGTGTTCTCCGTATCGTACACGTAACTGCGCAATGAAAAAGTCATTTCTGCTCGATTCCGCCGTGCACAGACGCGCGATCATACACGCGTGGGCGGCATGGTGTGCGAAAGGGTCGTACACATACCTCAAGCCCGCTGCTGCACGTTTCTGCGGGTAGATACCGACATCCTTGAATTCCATGAGCGGCGAGGCGAGCGCCGTAGGTCCGACCATAAATTTCGATTTCCATCGCGACGGGAGACCATTCGATTCCACTTGGCGATCTATATTCGCGCAAGGGTAACGTACGTGCGGCAGATAGAGCCGGAAAATCGCGCGCATGTGTCTTGGAGATCACGCGAGGCTCCTGCGGCGTCCCGTGGGTGTCTCAGCCATCTATCGAGTTCCTTGACCAACGGGTCGTTGCCTCTATCGTGTATACTTAACCTTTGGACACCGAATCTTTATTTATTCAGAGATAATTTCGAATTTTTCATAAGGCGCTTCTATGTAACTGTAAGCCTTCATAAACTTTGCCGGTATTCGCCGTTCGAATAGATTACACGTAAAATCTTATTTGTCAGTGATAACGCGAAATTAACTAGAATTCGCTTTTCCGTGCGCGTATGTTGCATTCGTTTCTGATTATACGATATTTTCTTGTTTATAATTCTTAGCACTAAATGATTAAGTTATTTTTGAGAAATAAAATTAGGATCTAAAGCATTATCATTTTAAAAGATGGTCTTGCCGCATTCACTAACTGCATTCATTCACTGTATATAAACCAACTTAAATACGTCGTTACACAAGTTTCACCAACGTCGCGATGTTAAACGCTGCTCTGCGCTTTCACCTATCTTCTCTTTCTGATATCATTCGTTTGGAATGTATTCACTGTGCGCTGCTGCTCCGGTCGATATTCGTACGACAACATAGACACCAGCGATCTCCGTGTTATTCCACGACATACGTACAACACGGCTTGTGATGTAGTGCTACACATTGCAGATTCTCGTGGAAAGAAGAATGCTCCAGATAACTGCGATTCTTAGTTTCCGCGTACCGGGAACTTTATCTTCATCGCGACCGTGGAATACCTTTGAAGTTCATAGAGCAGCTCTTTGACTTTACTATAGAGAACTATACTTCTTTGTGAAACTCTGTTGTTTCTCCGTGGTTATCGTTCTTTTGCAATATTCTGAAAGCAACGATCCGTAGCGAAACGCTAAAATGTGTTCAGTGGCATAAAAAATAAATATTAATGTCTAGCAAAATCTTTGCGAAATATTTAAAACAGCTTGAAACGAGAAACGAACGTTTTTTTTTCGATCCTTGTTTCAATGAATAACATTATGAAGTAACATACTTTATACCTTTCACCTGTGATGTGGAATACGCGCGAGGTCATTGATGAATGGCGGAATCCGTAATGCAACGCCCCGCGGAACTTGTGTGCCTGAAACGTTACGATTCCTCATAAAACTCTCTCATGAAGACGTCGCAGGAGCTGTAAGAGCATAAGGTAGAAAGACCTGACATAACCTGCAATATCGTTTATCCGACGGAACTTAGCTTAAGGGGTTAGCATAATCTTATGCACTTTGCCTTGATAAACTGGATTACGGCTTCTCTGCCATCCCACGCCAACTTACTCGGCCGTTTATTCGTTCCTCTCCTCTTCCATCTTTTTGTTTCTCTCTCTCTCTCTTTCTCACCTCTCTCTAAAGTTTTTTAAATTTACCCTTCTCTCATTTGTCGCCCTTTTCGTTTAGTGCCCTTCCTCTTTTATACACGTTCCCCATCCTTTCTTTTTGTTTAATAATTACTTTTTGTGTTTTACACGCATTTACTCTCTCTTCCGTGCTCTCCTTTTTCTTCTCGTATAATGTATGCTACTCTTGCATATTATCTTCTCGTTATTGTATAAACTCATCCACTTCATAACTCTCTCTATCCCTTCAAATTCAGCCCGGTGGACTTGACTTTACAGCCCTGTGGGTCCTGGCCGGTACCGCGTTTATCGGAGGTTGCACACCGGGAGCATATACTTTCGAGCAACCCATCGATCAACGGCACTGAAGCGACTCGTATCTTGTTTGATATATTTTCACATATCGCTGTCTTCTCCTTTAATTACGTTTGTACAGAGGACGTTCTTTTATATAGAATATTCTATATTCATATATATATATTTTTTTAAATTTTATTTTATTTATTAACTACCCGTGTGTTTACAAAGAAATAAGATAGAGATTTATTTAATAAATATTAAAAAATTTGTTGATTATTTTTTGAATAATTAGATCTTTTTCTTCTCGCAAAAGGAAATGAGATAATATGTATGACTGTGATGCAATCACGCTTTATAGGGAACTGTTTTCACTAAGTACACATCGACTTATACATCATTTGTGGCATGCATGATAACGTGCCTTTCTTCGCTTAGCTATTCCCGTTTGGAAAGGGAAGGAAGTAATTCGTTGGCGAGTTGTGCGTAAATACGTGTTTACCATCAAGCAAGCTGTAGATCGTTTGCTGATAACAATCTGTATGCGTATGTATGTATCGGAGAAAGGAATTGAGTATATTTCGTCGTTGCATAAAGAATGAATCGTGCCAAGAATTTTTGTGCATGACGGGCATGCGTAGAAATCTCGGATGTACGTCGATGCCATACAGACGACAAAGACAACTACGGAGAGATACGTTTTGTAACGTATGTTGAAAGCATAAATTCTTTAAACTGATAAATTGCATTCTTTTTGCGTTCCGAGATACGGGCGATCGAAACAGTCAAGTTCATTGTTTTGCATATCTTTATTTTGCTCACCTCTGCTGCAATTTGTAACTGGAGCGAACGTGCTTACTATTACGATGCATTTCTAGATCAATGTCTTATGTATCTCAGTACGACAGACGGGAAAAGAAATGGCAAGGCCAGTCGCGCGTACGTAAACCGGTTTCTTCTCTTTTCACTTAGATCATCCATATCACGTCACGTTTCGTAAGCGTTCACATTCTAACGGTATATGTGCTATAACAATGCGTACAAAATTTCCACGCTATTCATAGATTATTAAACCTCTTCTTTTAAATCACGATAAGGAATTCTCAGAAAGAAAAATCTAATTAAATTTTATGTTTATTAAATAAACAAAATATTAAAGGCAAAGATAAAGTTTATGAAATTGATCGGTCAATTTCAGATATCAGAAAATAACAAATAGGCAAATTCTTGTTCCGCATGACTTTGCAGCCAATTTAAATCACTATATTACGGCAATCTAGATAATTGCAGTATGTCCTCGTTTCTGCATCATAGATTTGCAACGAATCGAGAGGAAGTGCGTGCCGAACGGACATGTGATTCGTGTCAACGTTACATCTTGAAATGTTTTATAGTGCAAATTCACTGAGCTACTTTATGATGGCTTTGCAATTCAACTTTTGCGTGATTTAGCACAGACAAATGTATGTGCGTGTGTTTTAACAAGGTACAAGAGTCCTCTAAATTTTGTCGAGTTCACAATATGAAAGATAGTATGTATTATATAAATTGTAGCCATTCATTATATCATTGAAGCTTTCAAACGAAGGGTAATCTCGTTTGCATTGTATCTAGTTTACATGCAATCAATATTTTATTATATATCTATATTCAATATCTTGTGCACATACATATATGTTTATTTATTTATTGATTTGATTCATAAATAAGTTTCGTTATACATAATTATTGAACCACCTCCTTTCTGAGAAATCAAACTTACCTACGATATCTATTAAGTTTATGAAGTTAATATTCCGAAATGCGAATTTTTACAAAATTGATATAGCATTTAATCATTCATAATTTTTAATTTTTTAAATTTTATTATTTTTAATTTTTTTATAAAGTCGACAGAAAATTATTATAGACAAATTAGACACTAAAATTCCATATCAGTTTCGTAAAAATTTGCATTTCGTGGTACTAACTTTATAGATCTCTATTTTAGTTGTTGCAAGTTGAGAGTATATCGCTTACGAATTAGTACTTATATTGTTTTGTTTTTTTAATTAAAAAATTTAGTTTGTTAAGTAAAACAGAATTTATTTATAAATCAATCCAGTATACATATATTATATTTGCGTTTATTATTTATATATAACATATGTTTAAACGGTTTTTAAATGTTTTACTCTATCACGTGTATACCATATTGCACTTATTGATTACGGATATTTTTTTTAATGCAACTTACCATTACATAAGCTGCATTGAGAAACGCTTGCGCGTTTATCAATTCACGGTGCAAAGAAATGTACGCGTAATAGTCCGCTATATAGAATGACAGGTCGGCTAATGACGTGTAGCAGGGGAGAGGTAGCATGCAAATTACCACTTGCATACGATTTTCCCGGTAGCGGCGTCATGGCGTGTTGCTATTAAACTCAATACACGCTTTGGAATTGTCGCACCTCCATCATGCGCCATTGTAGAACTTGTAAAGTTCCCGTGTGGCGAGAAGATTTTGTCATTAGCATGATTGCGGTAGTTCTGCCGCGAAGCATTTACAAGTGATCTTACCCAATTGCATGCGAGCAACAACGGCGGGCGAGGACGAGGGGGACGAGCATTTACGCGAATCGATAAATAGCTGCCGCATTGATCTTTAAAGCGACGACGCCAATTCTGTTGGTCGACAAATATTCTCTTCCGTATTTCGCCGTCAACTCCTCTAAAGAAGTCAATCGTAAAGAGGCGCCTGCGCGCGCGTCACCATCCATCGTTGCTCTTTGCACTCGCATTAGCTGACATACGCGCGATCTAGCCTTTCATCTCGACATTGCTTCGTAATGCAGCAATGCTTTGCGCTTTGTTTCCCGCGTGCAAAGCACAGCGTGACACAGAATGCCCTTTGAGTACTCGCGATTTAACATTGTTTGCGTATTATACATTTACATTACGCGAACATTGACAAATGGTTCGCCTTCGGCGTTGAAGTTGGGGTTCTATATAAGTTGTAAATCTGACAGTTTTACTAACAAGAGTTGTTCTCAGAGAGAAAAACGCTTAGCGGATTCAGAGTTATTCATAGCACGGTATGTCCACTGGAGAAATTTATTATGACTATTTGCTCACAAATTGCTCAAAATGCATAAATCTACAAGTAAAAGTCCAATTCCATTAAGAAATTATTGTACAATTTAACTCTACTCTGTATAAAGTTTATTTTGAGTTTATTTTTATTTTTAAGATGTAATTTCATGAAGGAAAAAAAAATAGGGAAGGTAGTTATTAGCTTTTCAAATTTTATAATTATATAATTTTACTTTTTTTAAGTAAAATTAAAACACATGCATGAGATATAGAAAAATGAATACATTTGTTTAAAACCATATTAAATTGTATAAAATTTTATTTAAATTTGAATGCATTAAAAAGTGTAACAGATAAATCAATTAACAGGGTCAAGTATTTAGACTTTAGAGAATACTTCGTTAAGGAAGAAGCGTAGGTGGGTAATCACGGACGCTTTTTGTATCTATAAAGGCAAGCTTTTTACGAGGTAGATTTTCTTTTTACATATGCGTACGTGATTGTCGAAAGGTCATGTAAATTGAGAGAACAAACAAGGTCAGGGCATCGGTTAGTCGTGGTATTTGACAATCCAATTGTACGTCTCTGCGGCGCCCGCGCCGTCTTTCGTGGCTCATAATCCAATATGCGATGCTGAAAATTTCTCGCATAGTTCGCCTCCATATGCTGCACTCGTTTAGCGGGCAATAACGTTCCGCGAGGTACATGTAACAGTTTTGAAATACTTGACTTTGTACATTGTGCATATGTAGAATCACTTTTTGGCATGAAAAATAGATTTTTCGTTTACCAAATTCAGACCTGAATTTCAGTAACCATGATCATATAAAGCTCCGATAGTTTATGTAAAATACATTGCGGAGAACTGGTATTGCAATCGCCGATATAATCATTTATGTTCTGAAATCTAAACATTCATGTACATTTTGTCATTATCACAATATTGCCCCGTGTGCTCGCTATTATCATAATTTGATATAATTAGTATTTACGGTTTCATGGGTATGCCTCACCGAGTACCACATTTAATGGTTTTCATAATAAACCAGAATTTGTATGAATTGTTTGCGCGTCCACGATACACTAGATTTATTTATACGTTGCAAAGATAAACGTAGTGTACTTTCTAATGATACATTGAATAATTATTAACGAGCAATCAAATATATATATATATACAGGGTGTCCCAGAATTGTCGCGCCAATTTTCGTGAGCAGGTAGAGTGGACCAAACTGAGTCGAAAACTCCTCTACCATTATACAATTTTCGCAATAGTTAACGAGATATTAATTGTTAAAAATGGCCGTATTAGACCGGCCCTCCGCTGAATACAAGCGCGCGGCGAAATACGACCGCCCAGCGTCATTGTTACCAAGATCGCGAGGTGTTGTTTTCTACAAATGACAAAAAACAGGGGGACAATCGCAGCTCAGAACCGCCGCTTTTAGGCATTGCCGCGTTTAGTAAACAACTCCTCGCGATCTTGGTAACAATGACGCTGGGCGGTCGTATCTCGCCGCGCGCTTGTATTCGGCGGAGGGCTGGTCTAATACGGAGGTTTTTAACAATTAATATCTCGTTAACTATTGCGAAAATTGCAAAATGGTAGAGGAGTTTTCGACTCAGTTTGATTCGCTCTACCTGGTCACGAAAATTGGCGCGACAATTCTGGGACACCCTGTATATGTGTGTACGTGTATAAATGCATTTTTTTATTTGGCACGAGAACGATCGACCAAAATTTGATAAATGTTTTAACAAGTTAGATGTTAAATAATTTTCTATGAAAAGCTTTTTTCCATCAGAATTACGTATCGCAGGATATAAGTTAATCTAATTTCGTGAACATAGAAACATATTACATTATTAATCTACCNTATAACAGAAGCTGCTAATTAATTAATATTTTATTATATTACTCAAAGCATTCCGCGGATAAATAGCATGTCGATTATATCGGTTTCATAAGTTTTCAAGAAAAATTTACAGCTTATTCCGAGAATTTATTTTGTTTATATTATATTATGATATATTTAATATAAATATTTTTATATTGTATTATAGTTTATTTTTCAAGTTTTTAAAATAAAACCGCAATAATATATATATATATATAAAGTTATTATATTATATTTAAATTGCAACATCATATTGAATATAATAGCTTTCCTCATAATTGCATATGCTTTTATTTTAATTAAAAAATACCAAAAAGTTGATCTTTTTTGTGTTGATAATTTTAAATATAATAATATGTAAAATATTTTTACTCGATTAAAAGAGACGCGATTTTATAGGCAGTCCCAAATAGAAGTTTGCGAGTTTTTTGTAGTTCGATTATGGTCATTGTGAACAATTCGGTTATCAACTTAATCTCGATGCATCGTGTTTACCCTCATACGGTTCCTACCGTCCTCACATCACGTTTTGCTCGCCTTCAACCGCGCATTAGCGACATAAATCAAAACTTAGAACCCGAGTTCTAGTTCTCCATCTGGTTTCGGTACCGTTCTGCTCCGTTCCATTCCGCCGAAATCCGCCGCCCCGAGCGCTACTTACTTACGGGGAGACGCAAGTTACCTGGGCGTAATACGTTCACGTAAGAACGTAGCAGGTGGGGAGGAATGTGGAATATCAGCAGTTTACTGGGCTACCGTCGCGCAACGGGTCCTTTCTTCCGGCTCCTGTACCGCGCGCAACTTTCCGGTCGAAGAACCAGTTACTTGGTATATTTGGTTATCTTCCCAACTGGCTCTCTCATTTAGCCATTTACTCTAAAGCATGTGAAGTTCACGAAGACATTACGAGGTATAACTAAGCACGTTGCTGAACTAATAAGAGCGTGATTTAATTGCTACCAAAATCGGCGAAATTGGAGTTAATCAAGCATCTGTTGAACAGAAATAAGCAAATATACGGCAATTTTTTCCTGCGCTTCTCGAATAAAAGTTTTTTTTATATTACAACCATATTTCATCATAGTTACCTTTATTATTGCTGCATTACAAATGTTTTTTTTTGTAACCATTTTGATTCGATAAAACCAGGTTTCGTTTATTAATTGAACTCAATTTGAAGAGTAAAAGAAAATACATGGCTAACAGATTTATGAAATATTATTTACGAAAATATCGTAGTTTTATCGTAGCATACGACTGAAAATTTATATTGTATTCTTTAAATATATAATTAATTACTATTATATTTGATTACTTTGAATTTTACATTTGGATCTATAGCTTTTGAAACAATTTAGATAATTTTTTTATAATTAACATTATCTCAATCTTTATATGTATATTATAGATACTTATTGATAATAACGAAATAAATAAGTTAATTTAAAAACTATATTTAAATTGCTGCTTGCGCATCATCATGCGAAAAAACTGTGCGCGTTTGTATAAAATTTTTATTTATTTGTATTTCTAAATTTACGACCAGCAATTTTTAAATAACTATTAGATTAATGTTAAATTTTTAACTTGGAAAGTAGAATGCGGCAAAATCTCTCACATAATTCACTTGAGCCAACGGTGAGGTTTACGAGTTCTCCAATATTCCCTCAAGAGTATCAAGATTCTCCAAAATCTCATCCTTCAATGCAGTATTTCGTCTTTACGAGTCTACAAATCGTAAAATTGTGTAAAATCGTCTTTACGGTCACAATATCGTTGGTCCGCATCGTTGATCACTAGTATGTAGAGATTCTGTTTTATATTACGGTAAAAAACACTCTTTATCTTATTATAAAACACTTTGACAATTGTAGAGGTTTTGCATATCTTTTTTTCAGTACAATAGATTTTTTACTTATTTATTCAACAGTCCTGTATGAAATTAGCAAGAGGCAAATGCTAGATTAATTAATATTTGCATTTGAGTGTTAACATAGACTTTGATAGAAACCGTGGTACCACTAATTATGTTGAGATTGGCAGCATATCAAATGATGCATGGATAATTACGAAGATTGAATTACATACAGTTGTATAAATCGATTGATTCTAGGAAACTATGATAAAGTTTTGATATCAGCTTTGATAAAGATATTGACGTGATAATGTAAATAGCAAACGTAAGGTATAAAAAAATAGAAAGAAATTTCACCGGAATAGTTATCGGAGAAATTGTTTGACTGTTTTCCTTTTGACGAGAAGTCGAAATTCGATGCTTTGAAAAGCTTAAATAAATATAGGCAGATTAAATGAAAGCGTTCTCGATTTTGAAATGACGGTCTTTGGCGACGTTTCTTACGGCGAATTCTCGAGCGTGAGCATTCGTTTGAAAACAGTCTACCTTGGCAAAAGCGCTTTAATTAATCGCACCATGATTTACCGATTAATTCAGTGCCTTCGCTTTGGACGGAGAAATGCGGAAAGAGCGCGTTGATGTAAAGGGCGTGTCTCTCCAATAGGTGCAACAAACGAAAGGGAAACACGGGAACGGGAATGACGTAGTCGTTACTTCATTACAGAGGATTTCAATTGGGTCGTTCTAATTATCGCTGAAAGCCTCTGAAATCGCTGCTCGCAGGCCAGCGGTATAATAATCCGACGATTCATCCGTCTTGGCATTTATATGCCTGCGTGAAAAACATCATCATACGAATAAAGGTGCAGTTCCTAATTAGTGATAAACTCAGCTTCACGATCACGTATATTATGCCCTGCGATGATATTTTTAATCTTTATTTGAAAGCCGAGAAATATTGAGAGAGATAGAAATTAAAATATTTTTTATGTATATCTTTAAATTTAGAGTATTCTATTTGTAAAAAGAAATTAAAATATCTTCTATGCATATCTTTAATTTCGGAGTATTCTATTTGTAAAAACGTATCCTTCTTTAGGAAAAAATTGGAAAATTGGAAAATTTCGGTGTTATTTTAAATGTTAGGTCATTGATATATTTAACTGGATAATTTTCCCTTGCCAGCTGTCTTCACTTGGTAGGTGACGTGATTTATGAATTATTTATATTCACGGAAATAAATTTTAAATGTTCACATGAATATCCCAGCCGTGGGGACATTTACATTAGCCTATCTCTCTCTCGGAGTATGAAACATTAAAAGAATGATATGACAGGACGGAATTTATATTTTTCATTTCTGTCTTGCTTCAATCGCTTTAACACCGTGCAATCGGAGGTACTCACACAGCAAAGATACAGATACGTCGGCTTTAAGAGATGACGTTTATCGTGCTTGAGGTAATATAACGTCGAGTTTCTTGCTCACTTCCATCCATCTTCCGTAATTCCTCATTTCTCTATCTATCTATGAGCATCCTTGCTTCGTGAGATACGTCTGGCAGATCCGACATCACATTATACACCGTTCTGCGGCTTCTTTCGGCAAATTGGTTTCTCGATGTAGCTTGCTGCAAAATGAAAATTGAAATAGAAATCTTTTTTCTCGGTGCTCAAAAGTATTAGCGCAATGTTTACGTGTCAATTATTTCCCGTCAAAATTAGAATAGACGAAAGACGGATGAAAGTTTTCGTTTCACGTTTATTTGAAATTAATCTTATCGAAATGAATAATCCATTATGTGGCAGACATTTCGAGTGACCTGTATTTTTTATTTTACTTAAATTAAAAAGTAATTCTTCAATAGTTTGGATGTTGCACGTCAGCCAAACAAGCTCTAATAGTATTGAACTACTTTCTCAATTATTTTCGCGCTAGCTTAAATTTCACGAGCACATTAGTCTCTTGCTAAGACAAGAAGTAGTCCTTTTCGCTATCTTTGTTATCGTCCCACTTTAACTGCAAACTACAAATAGCCTTTAGCAGTGGGTTTAATTAAAATCCTCCTTCTACGGGCTTACCGACCTGTATGGTTCCTGCCTTCCGATGCCGCCTCTTTCCGACGTTACAATTTCTGGCAGTGACGGTTTCTGGCAGTCGACCAAAATCAACCGAGAATTCGCGACATGGCTGCGGAAAGAGAAGACGCGCCGAGCTGAGATAACGTAATTAAGAGTTCGCTTTGAGATAGCGATGCACCTGCTTCTTTCGCCGTTATCGCAACCCGGCTTTGTTTCCGCCATCTCGTGTTCGCGATTTCTATCCCTGATTTTTAGCACGTTTTCCGGAAGACGAAGCAGAATCTTGGCTCTTCTTTTTTTCGACTTGTTTTACCGAGGATTTGCGCACATGGAAAACCGTCTGCCGCGATTCAATGAGATTTCTCAAAGATTTGCGCCGAATGTCTCTATGCTCCGCTGAATCGTCCACCGGTCGGGTTAGTCTTATTCGCCAAGTACATTTTAACAAGACTATTCAACGAACGTGGCCTCGGTCGCGGAGATAATGGCAGTATTTTATGCGGTATCTCTCGCGAACTGACAACGGTTAAATCGACCGTTCTCGTCCGCGAGATACGTGAATTTGAATATTTCAGAGCTCGGCAATGTATTGTATCATTAATGTTTCCCATATCGGTGGATATGGATAGATACATGGCTGTTCTAGTACAGATGCAACGTAGAAACCGGTTCGCCCTCATTCCAGTTTTTATCTTTTAAATTTCATTTATATCTTCCGCGGCACATTATTTTCATGCATAAATGCGTAATGATCGCATTGTTGTTCCGATAGGAATTCGCTGCTTTTCTGCCCTGATTATTGTTGAGATACCGGATCCATATATTACAGTAGCTCAAATACGTGGAAATTGTTGCTCGGTACGTGTATATACGCTCGTATTGCCGCGCTGATCAAGCGACAGACATTTCCAGCAATTCGTGTCCTCGTTTGTTTCGCGGTAACTATTCGTAGGTAGGGGATTGCCTCGTCGACGAGCGCGAATTGTCGTCTCCAGTTATACATGGCGACGAGAGGTGGGAATGGAGAAATACGGAGGATAGTGAGCACCACGAGTGGAACGTGGATGGCGGGGAAGGGTACGGGGGGGAGCCTTTAGCGGTGGAAATGCAAGGGCACTTTGTATCCTGAGATTCATTGTCCGCCACAGCTCGAGCAACCTACCAGCTTAAGCAATGCATTATGCGGGACCACCGACAAGACGCCATTTAAATGCTCCGGAAGGTAACCGCTCCGCTGTCAGCCCTCATCCTGCCCGCGGTCGTGGCTGTCGTGTCGCGTGTCACCGTGCCTTAAACAATGCCTGCGCGCGTGCAGCAGCGTGCATGTCGGTTAGACGAAGATTACCCGTCTACGAGATGCACCGCGCTTCGATGTCGCGCGGTTTCGTGTATGTTGTTGGTCGCATTAGATCATTCAACAACAGCTGGCGAGCTATGATAAGTATCCGGAACGCGTTGCGGACGTAACGACCGCGAGGCCACCGTTATCAGCCACCGAAATTTTCATTGTGTCGCCTGGCAGCATTGGCGCAATTTATTTCGCGCCGGTGCGAAGAATGAGAAATAAGTTAAAAGAAAGTTAATCTCGAAGGAAGTTAATCTCGCCGTTTTTAAAAACGCAACTTGTCGCTTTATCAATCAGCGTCAATGCACTTATCGCGATGCTGTTTAATTATTTTATTTTATCTTAATCAGATCTCGGTTGTTGTGTTATTGCATAATTTCTATCCTCCCTGCGTGCCATTCCCCGATAAAATAAACGCGTAGCAGCACACGTGTAAGCGCACGTCTAATCATCCGTCTTCGTAACGCCGTCGTCTTGTGTTTTCTCGCTCAGACCGCCGCCGCGTATCAGGCGGCAGAATACCGCGTGTTTCGCGGTCGAATCTCGAAGTCTTTAATTAATCATCGCCCGCATTTCGCGAAATGTACTCATGGCATGGCGCAGTTTGTGGATAGCCAGTCGGTTACCTTACGTAATTGCGTATGCATTCATTGCATATGGAATAACGGTTACATTTGTGTTTCCCGCGGGAGAACAATATTTTTCGCGGCGTATCGATCGTGGCTCCCGACTTTCTATAAACGCATAAAAAATTTCGAAAGCATTTAAGCAGCCGATTTTTTTTCGGCTACCGACAAATGAAATGTCGAAAGCAAACAATGCTCTCTTCACAAATATCAATATTTTACGATATCAATGTTTTATTAACTGATTGAATAAAGGTACCAGTACCAGCATCGGTGCCTCTGCTTCAATTTGATATTTATGTAGAGAAAATACATGCGTAATATTCCATCCATGAGTTCTTGGACGCTTTATCCATCATTGCGGAAATATTGCGCAAACGGTGGGTATGTATACACGTGAAGCTTGATATGAGATACAAGAGGGATGTGTTAACGTGTTATAAAGAGGACACGATTTCTCTTCGTCTTTCCCCATCTCACCCTGTTTCTCTTTGTCGAACCCTATCTCATTCTCACACGTGTTTTTCCTCTTCTCTACATTCACCAACCTCACTTTTTATCTGCCACCCTCGCGCGCTTAGAATTGTGCTCAGTGATAGGACGCAAAAAAAAAGAGAACAAAGGGGGAAAGAAGGTGTCGAGCGAGGGAAGTGGATGTAAAAAGCAGTAGACGTACTGTTGACAACCGAATTGCGTACACATGATATATGTTCAAAGATTATTTTTGTTAACTCAATTAAGTTGGTTGCAATCAAACAGATATTTAAGCTACTATTTTAGTAATTTATTATTCAACTTTTATTGAATATATTTTTCAATCTTATCATTTTTTTCTATGTCAAACTGTATTTTGCAATATATTTATTTTAAAAAATATTGCAAATAGTTAAATAACATTGCTGCACTTGATACAAATGAACAAATAATGAATGTTTAATATTAACGTTCTATTTTGTTGAAGACTATTCTTCTCGTTATTTTGTAAAAATGACGAATTTAATACACAATTTCCGTGACAAGCAACAGTTAATCAACTTTCAATAACTGAACGAACGGTTCAATTACGGCGCATCACTATCGTCACAATCGTTTCCGTCCATTTTCCTCGATGGCATTCTCGAATTGGATAGATAGGTCAGACACGCACCTCCGTTGTGGCCGACATTAAAAGCACATGTCATCCTTCGTACGACCAAAATCGCTTTCTGACATGTCGGCAACGTGCTTTAACCCGGCCAAATTGATCGCTCATTACGTCCGTCGTTAATCGTCAACGGCATCGGATGCTCGTTTAGCGCGCCTGTCATTGCCGACATTAGCAGCAGGTTGTTTCACCGTTTTCCTTGCATTTTACGATCGTGCTGTTTCGCCGTGAACAACGACGTTGCCATGTCATGGGAATCGTAGCCGCGGAACGATACGGTATCCCTTTAATCACGACTATTACGTTCGTCGAATTAGTCACAAACGCGAAAATCGATACCGTACTGATAATCCATCATCCGGGCGATGGCATCCACACGTCGTTGTTGTCGTTAGTGCAGCGATTAAAGCGTCGTCAGACGTCCCTGCGTGGTGTCGCGGTGCAAGATTTACGGTCGGACCGGATGAAATCTAATTGATATTCATAGGTGTAGAATATTTGCCGGAATAAGTAGATAAAATTTTGCCCTTGTCGTTTTGACTCGCATTGTTAGAGATTTAATTTCTGCGACTGCATCTTTGATTTGAACAAGATATCTCGTTTTGATTGGATATTAGCTTGTCGCATTGGTGACTGGTTCTACGAAGAATTTTCTTACGCTAAATGGGCTTTAAAACCGTCTGAAGAGTCTTTTTAAGATAAGAGCTTGGCTCGATGAGGATCTTAAAGCCCGTCCATTTCGAGGGTCTGCCCCCTCTTCCGTAGATACGTAGCTCCTGGTAAGAAAGGAAGAGAAGAAAATAGTGAACGGATAGCACTCGTTAAAATCACGAACGATGTAACGGTGGAACAAACCTGCATGAAATTATGAGCGGAGTTTATTTTCCTCTTTCTTCTTCCCTTATCTTCCGCGTCAGCTTTATGCTGATCCATCATGCTTATCCACTGCGCGCTCGAACATTTTTTACCTGAGTTTATGGAGTAGCATTCGTGTCTTTTTCGATTTTTAGATATCTCGAAGATAAACGATTATTTTCATCGAATGCATGTTTTTGCAAAAGAGAGCCGTTTTTTCAAAATTATCCCGCAATAAAGAGAAAGTGCGAGAGAAACCATTCAGATTTCTTACGTTTCGTAAATGACCGTGCGATTCCACGAGCTGCTTGGAGCTAAAATTACCTAATTAGGGAAATCTACTCTGTTTATGGACTCTCATAAGGAGTCGTACAATTAGCAGTTTTTCCTGGACTTGAGTCTTGAGTATCTCTCTAGGGATTCTTGAGGTAGAGTCTCGAGGCGCTTACGGCGACGGCGAATCTCATTTCTTTGCGTTTTACGAAAAGGGCAAACAAATCGGATGTGGATGATGATCATTAGAATCACTGCCAACTTAGAACGTAGCAAATCGCCATGAAATTGTGATCATTTCCTTCTTCTTTTTTTAACGTCAAATAACGGCTCGATAAGTTCATGCATATTCCCCGTTTGCTTCCGGGATGAATATAGAATTTCGTATCCTTGTCTTTCCTCCCCCATCTCATTGAGTGACGGTCTTATCTACTCGCCGTTCTATTACTCTCTTCCACTCGAAACCCGATTTCTCTCGGCGAAAGATTCACGAAATCCCGACCTCTCTCTCGCTCGTCTTCTTCTTCTGCTGCGTTCTTCTCCATCGCTGAGCATCCGTCAACGTCGCGGCAGGAAGTTCTCTGGAAATAAGCGGTCTGTGAATTTACGTACGCCGTTCCTGTGTGCATCCATGTCACAGTTCTTGCATTCAAAAATGCGGTAACCATGATATCCCTGCTCGTTTGTGTCGCTCTGAGGTACCTTAAAAAAAGAAATGCATTTGAATATATTTTTTACGCTCACCGAAAGCAAAAAATAATTATTCCGAATATATTGCAATGATAAAAATGTATATTTTGAAAACAATTTCTTTTGTCTTTAATCATCGATTTATTGCGCCGGAATGGAGAACAGAAAGATTATCTTATGCAAATCCTACGTAAATTCGTGCAGAAATGTTTGCAATCGGTGCTAAACAATGTATACAAAGATTATTCGCTTGTGCTTAGGAGAACTATTCTAATTTAAAGTAAACGCCTGACGGAGACACTAAGATAACGCTGTGCATAATCGCGGCCAAAGCAATTTAAATTGGAGCTTTAGTCGCTTGTCGGTTTCATATCTTATTCTTACGGCGAAGACGGTTTTGCGCGAAATACCGTTGTTCGTTTCCAACCCCAGCGCGCTGGGGGATCCACCTTTCGTCCGCCTATTCTGCCTTATTCGAGTCAACGTTAATCTTCCATCTTACACAGAAGAAAGATGTCTTCCACACTTTTCTTCCTCTTTCAGACCGAACCTCTCTGATGCGTTTTTATCGGACCACTTTATCGGCGTCGTTCACGCGCCGACTTTTACCTGTTCTCATCCCCTTCGCCGGTAAAACAAGTTTCAACGTCGTGTCGACGTCGTTGTCGCCACTGAAAATCTCTCACTACGGATGAGAAACATGTATAGGACGATTCTGAAATAATATGATAAAAATTTACAGATATATTTATTTATTATTTTTTAATTTTGAATATCAAATGCATTTTACTAACAAACTAAAACTGAAACTATATTAAAATTAAAACTTTATTAAAGTGAAAATAATTAGAGATTAAAAAGAAAATTTGACTATTTATTAACATTTTATATTTTTTAATTTTCTATTTTTATCGTTAATATAAAAATTAAATTTTAACACTTTAAAATTGTATTTAAAATTACATATAAATATGAAATTGTAACATTTTTATTAAAGGAAAACTTTAAATTAATTAATGAATATTTTTATAAATTTTGTGATTTTGGGATTGTTTTCCATGAGGATTGCCAGTTTCAGTCGTCTGTCGTTGACGATGTAATGATGATCTTCCGAAAGTTAAGTTTAATAATAAAAGAGATTTGTGTATTTCTTAAATGAAAAATACACAAATCATCAGTGCATCCTATAACGCATTGTTTTTGTATCACTGAAATTTATTTGGACATGCGTTATTTTAAAAAAATAATCGTTATCGTCTGTCACTCCTATATTGCAAGCTGCAGTAACATCAATGAGTAGTTTATATATGTATGTGTATATGTATAACGTGCGCGCGTGTACATATATAATATAGTTTCTATATGTGTATTCACACGCCTGCACACGCGCGCGCACGATATTCCTGACTATATCCCCTCGCGACAGTGAGTATAACGGAACAGAAAAAAGTAGGCAGTAAAAAAAAGCGGTCGTCATATTTTTGCACAGGGACAAATAGAATTCGTAACTGTAGTAAAATTTAGTAGCGAAATATTCCGACGACAGCAACTAGGGCGTAGATATGTCAGCGACGCAATCTCAGAATATGTCGTTAAAAATTTAATGTAGTTGGATATTTTCTCGTTTTGTTCTATTATTTTCAAAATCTCGTTATATACATAATATTTTTTATGTTATGTTGTTGCATTCATCGTTCGTTCGTTTTTTTCTTAATTCATTGCTATAGAATGAAAAGTAATGTCAATTTTTATATTTTGGTTACACTGTTTTTACCTATATCCAATATTTAATGCAACTGTGGATTACGTTTTTAAATTAAATTTGTTGATTTGAAATTTATTATATCAATACATTTTTAATGAAATAAATGATATGCTTAATTATAGAGAAACATCTTGCGCGGATTATGCATCTATACTCTTATCAATCTTTATGCATATTTTATAACGGAAATGCACTATTATGCAAATCTTTTTATGATCTCTATATTGAGAATGCTAAATCTGAAAAAAAACATAAATAATCCGTGTCATCGTACGCAAAGTGCATAGTCATGTTACTAATAACGCTTTTGCGTTATCATGATATTGCATAAAAATCAAACAGTTTTATTTATCTTTCGTCATTCTGACCCGATAGATAGTAATGTATTTGGCAAAATTGATGGATTTTTCCTAATAAGATTTTTACATAAAGAGATTTTAATTATATTTCAAAATACTCCTGTTATAGGAGGCATAACGGTAGCAAAGTTTAAATATGCAAATAAATGTTACATAATATAATATAATCTTTCTTTCTCTCTTTTATAATATTTTTATAAAATTTTTAAACATTTAATTGAGTTTCTCTACATTTTCTATTTTCGGATTATTTGTTGTTTAAAATATACACAATATTTTATGTTTATTTGTTTTCGAAAATTATTTAACGAAAATTCATGGAATTATTCCTGCTCCGAATGTTGAATGATACTTGTACACCCGTTTTAACCGAAGTATCTCATAGCTATTAAAATTACAAAATTACAAAAGCGTCTCATTAAATTGAAAACACTAACATTTATGTGACATTTCAAACGGGCATTCAATCCTGATTGCGAAAGTAAGCAAAACACATCAATTAAATTAATTGATAGAATTTACATTACGAGTTGAAGCAGAGTATTTGAATTATGTTAAATGCCATTTCTCTTTCGTTAACGTAATCCGTCCAATTTCACGCTCGGAAATAGTCCAAGGAGTTTGTAATGGAATCAAGTAGTTTGTAAAGCAGCGATGGCTTTGAATTACATTTTCGAGTATGTCAAGTTTATAGTTTAACTTAGCGTAAACGTTTTGCTTGTTTTTGTTTAATGTTAAAGTATGTTCAATGCTTGGCACATGAATTTCACTTGAGTATATTTGTTGCGTATTTTAAAACGCTTGCAGCATTTGCAGAGTGCTGCATACAAAGTTTGCTACTTGCTAACCGCGAGCGTTAGCTCTTGTTTTATCACCGTTTTGACACGGGCGAAGGGACCGACGGCGTGTCAACTATGCAAGCATTTAGCAATAAAAGTTGTGCCGTCTCGCGCATTCGCACGTGCACGTAATTTTTTCACACGGCGAGAAATGTAACTCACTTTGAGCGAGAGTTAAAGTATCCGGAAAACGGCAGGACAATGCTATACATAGAAGTTTTACGTGGCAATGAAATGTGGGCCGATAATACACGCGGGGCTTTTGAAAGAGATTAGAGTAACTCGTGCGTTCATTATAACGCGTGTGAAACGCAATGGACACATGTAGTGTACCAATGCGCAATCGGAGCAGCATGAATTTTCCCTTTTAACGTTGGTTTTATTTTATTTATTTGGTTGACAATTATTTACTGGGTGAAAACATTCATCTGCACCTCGCGTGAGAAGGAAGGAAATTTCTACTTCATTCTACGTTCTACTTCATCATAATCTGATGGCCACGTGAGATGTGTTAATTGACACACGATATTTCACGTTAGCTGCGCCGTGGGGAATCGCAACTCATTCCGACGAATATCGCCTTCCGTCATTAATCACGCGATACGTTCGGACTAATCGATTGTCGACAATACTTCCGCCGCGTATCGCAGGAAATACGCCGAGCGAAGTGTACGGGAAGCATCGCGAGAGCGGCTCGTGTCGCGCTCGCTATCGCGCCCGTCCGTCCCGGTTTTATCACCGCGGCTTGAAGAGTGCGAGTACGAGTACTCTCGCACAGAGAGTTAGTCGCGCGCACGAGTATTTCGCGTATAGGAAGCGGGGTGGGAGGGAGAAAAAAAAATAAAATTCTGCACGTCCACCCGTTCGCATATACGCAGCTCTGCGCGACGTGAAAATTGTAATCTGCACCGAGCAGATAGCTGAAGTGTCCGGTAAACGCCGAGAAATACGGTGCACGCGCGAGAGGTTCATTCTGCTATGCTGCGCGTTGTGCCGCGTCATAACCCGAGGCAAACTACGCTAGCAAAAACAAGATTTTTTTTTATGCGCGCAGAACGATGGAAGATCTACGTGAGCCGTTATCGTGAGCGAAATGTGTTTTGCGATTGATCGGACGTATATTTGGCCCTCGAATTAATGCACATTGAAAGAACGAGCAAAAAGAAATTAATTCTGGCCGTGTGTACTGACTGGCACGCTTCAAATAATTTAATTAATTATAGATAAACGAGAACATACGAGGATTGCAAGTTGGCTTTTTTTTTCTCTCGAAAATTTGAGAGAAAAAAGATATTATCATCGCTTTCCCTGAAAGCGAGATACTACGACAATTTATAGTCCGCGGTGGCATAACTTTATTTATCGATATTATCATGTTTCGAATATTAAAATGTTATCGTATCGACTTGCATCTGCCGATTTAAAATTGAATTTACAATCCGCATCCGTAACAAGGCGTATGTCGTTTATCCAATATCAAGCAACGTTGACGCTATCTCTCGGTTCATCGACCTGCAGTCTGTCGCAGTCTTTTTCGTTTAAATGCGTTTCGATGATGGATGGTTTCGAGAATATAACTGTCGGCTTCAGGGCTCCGTTGGAACTGAATGTGAGAAGCGCTTGCGCGTAATCTGAAGGCTAGAAAGTGAGATGTGGCGAAAGTCAAAAAGAGAATACCGGGTAAGAAAAGTTACATTGAAGAAGAACAACGGGAGAGAAAAGGAGAACTGATGAGGAAGGGAAAGGGAAGAATGGAAAGAAAGGAAACGAAAGATGAAGTTGGAAGGAGGGAGAGGGAGAGAGGGAAAATGAAAGGGGAGAGATAGAGAAAGACTACTCCTTCACGGCCGAGCGACAACGCGAATCATTTTCCCTTAAAGCTCCCTTTTGCTCCGGGGCAGTCTTCCGTTTCGAAAGCAATTTGCCCTGCCGAGCGCCGTGCTACGTATATCTACCTACGTGGATCCAACGGACCGGCAAAAAAAGGCTCCGGACTCGTTACGTTTCCTGAGCGAGGTAAATTCAGGGTGCGAAGCGTAGAAGGAAAACAACCAGAATTTTCTCTTTCTCTCTCTGTGTCTCTCTCTCTCTCGCTCTCAACGTAACCGCGAGAGAAGACGGCCGTTTTCCATTAGGCTTTCGGATGTACCGGATGCAATAACTTTCTCTTGATGCGAGCAGTAAAAATTCATTTGACCGCAATTCGCCGCTCCTATGAATTATCGGTATATTGATTTATTGTACCGCGAGACTGGGCGACATTTTGATGAAATGTCCAATCATTAAAACCACTTTTAATCGATTTGGCTCCTGTCGCTCTTACATTCAGTATTTCAGTATTTCAGAATATTTGCTGCGGCCACGAAGATATTTCTATTATCTTTGCGCTATGTCTGATTAATTTACGTAATTCCTCTCATTGACGATATTTGTACGTTAAACTCGTTTGCTGTTTGCAGAGAAGGCATTGACCTATTAACAAATTTCTAATTAGCAAGGTAAATTAATGAGTAAATAATTATTAATTATGTGTTCATTTTATGTATAATAAGATGCCAGATGCGCTCGATAACATTACAAATTAAACGTGTTAATGTATGAAGTAGATATATGTATAATATAATATGTAATTTTTATTACCCTGTGATTATTCGTTTTCTTAAATTTACATACATTTATATATTTTTAAATATGTCGGCAAGATCGTTAAATATACTTTCCGTGTACGTCTGTTCGTTAATTGTGACACATTCAAGCGAAGATAATAATTTGCAATAGATCACGCAATCTGCATGAATAGATCACGCGATTGCAATGAGGACAGATATGTCCGTATATGTCTGCGGAGAAAGTTGAAAAAAGCCTATTATCACACGATGAAACGAAAGTGTCAAAAGAAGGTTTCTATGATTTGTAGAGTAAGAATTTCAACTTGTGCTCATTAATTTCAGTTAGTTAGTTTCAGTTTCTAGAAATAATCCAATTTTAATATTCGCAGAGTAAACAATTTAAAAAATTGATTTATCTAATTTTTTCAAGAACGAGATCTACATGTGTATACCTATATATGTTTATATATTCAAATTTAATTTATTCAAAAAAATTATTTTAAATTGTTAAATTTATAGAAAATCTTTCTCAAAATTTAACTACATTAAATCCGATTTATTTTTTAAATATAAAAGACAATTGTATGACAATGTATTAGAAATTTATTTCGTGCAATTCAACTTGCAATTAAGAATGAAAAGTGAAATTTCCATGTCGTCGCCGCACTATGTGAACCAACCGACATTGATGCAATGCGATAAGATCTTTATTATTTTCACCTGCAGCATGGTTCTTTTTTTTAATGCCACATAAACGCAACCAGGATTACTGTTGAAATGAACGTGATCTCAGCAATCTGTGTTTTCGCAACCTGCAGATTGCATTTCCTGCTTTCTTCTATTTGAATGACAGCAACGCCCGAGCTTGTTCCGATTTTAACGTTCGACGAAGTGTATTTTCGCGCGGCGAACAGTGAGCTCTTAGACGCGCGCCTCGTATGCAAAATAGAAAAGCGGGAATAGAAGAATCGGTTTTACGTTGGTGATCGATAAATCCATTCTCTCTGTCGCGAACGCGTGTTTGCTCTGCCAGCAAGTTCCAACACGAACCGTTTCCCATCCGTGTTCTGGTCGCAAGACCGTGTGCGACGCCGCGATCGACGTTCCGTCCGCCCTCGTCGGAATTATTTCCATGGGGCTTGGCAAAGCGAGATGACATCGCAGTCGCCGGTCTCCAACTTCGAGATTTCGCATGCAGAAAGTTGGTTGTCTCCGAACTGTTTGATATTCTTTTTTCGGTTCGAACACTGGCGAGTCCCACTGCAGTTCGCCGATGTCGCGCGAACATACGTAATACTTTTTCACTTCGACGCCTTCTGTTGAATCTCATTGATATTTAGTTAATGTTGTTTTCACATCATCATATTATTCTGTATCAATTTGCATATTGAATGCGATGTATGATAATTATATCAGAAGATATAAATACACATATATAAATATCTCATTAACCTCCTTATTGGAATTGACCTCCTTATTGTTTTCTTATAATTTTAGAAATATTATTTTTATTTAATAATATAATATTTTAAAAGTTGTATATAGTGCAATACATCAATAAATAACGTAAAATTAAATTATTTATTTAATAATTGATTAGATAAAAAATATTTTTCCATCATTTGCTAACGACTATATTATTCAATGAAAGTTGATAACACTTTTCATTTTAATAATATCAGATCATAGTTCTAATTGTATGTCAGAAACATCAATTTCGCAAATGATATATGTCTAATTGATAAGGATGCATTGCATGGATACTCATTATGTGCCAGTCTTATCATATAGGTCGAGCTAATTGCAGCGAACTGGGATATGCTTCAATTATAGTGGCAAACAATGATAAACGATGTACGGAGCTTGACAACTCAAAGTATCCAGTTTCGTATACGTTGCTAATTACATTCAACTAATTATTACATTTTCCTCGATATATCTTATCTGCTGTTTGCAACGTCAGGCGAACACGTTTGTAAACGAAATACTGCAGAAACTTATATATTGAAAAAATTAAAACGTATATAAAAATTGTGCATTATACTTTATATAATACGATCTACTCGTGCGTTGAATAATTGCTTATGCATTATTAGCCGTGTCGTGAATAATAACGTTGTGAAATAATAAGATGACAAAGAATAATAAAAATAATATAAAACTTGCGCATTCTACAAATGCTACTGAATATCCATAATGGATAAAAGCAGACGGGATAGTGCTGAAGGGTGCCGACGATGATAAAAACGACGGCGAAGAGGTTTACGAGAATCGATCAACGCTATTATAGAGGTCGAAAATGCCTAAATAAATTCGCTACACGTAATGCGCTTACTGATATATTACCGGCTTTATAAGAACGGGCAAACTCGTTAGAGAATATGTATGACAATAAAAAAGAATTATTGCACGAATCCGATATTAATTATCATTAATTCCTGAAAATATTATGGCTGATGTGCGCATTAATGCAACTGCTGAACGATAGTATGACGTAATACTGATTAAAGGAGCGAATGTAGCGTGGTTATTAATTGCTTCTCTTTTTTTTATTTTAAGAAACTTTCTTTGCTTCGAGGAAGAAAATTTATCGATCTGAATAAATAGGTCATATCGCATTTTGATAATGATGAAGCTGTATTTTTATCAGCTATGAGTAATTTGGCGTGATATCTTTCGCCAAAGAAAGCAAAATCAAAGATCATGTATTTGTAAGATCAGAACCGGTCTGCATTTAGAGCAAACAGTAACTCGCTTAACGAGTTTGATATGAGTTTTATTTTTGATTAGAATTAGAGAGAGTAAACGAGAATCAAATCAGTTAGGATGTTCTACTTTCTTGGTTTTTAATTTAAATATGTTTTTGAAACATTTACTAAAAATATATAAATCTGTTTGAAATTTAATTAAAATAACTTTTGGCATTATTACATTTATTTTGAATGCGTATGAACGGTTTATTTCTTTTTAAATTCTCGTTACGATTAATAAGTGGACATTGTTAATTTGTGTCTCGCATCTTACAATTTGTCATTTATTGCTTGCCAATGTAACACTTTGCGGGTGGGAAAATGAGAAACTGAGAGAATATTGAAATTACTTTCTCGTTAACGAATGCCATTTGGAATAAAATGTCGAATGCGTTTAACGATTGCAGTATTATTCTTTCATATACACACTTTCATTCTTTGCGTAAATACAAACAAATGCATTTCCGTAATGGAGAAGTAACTACTGCTGCTATTGCATCGAGTCGTATCGAATGGTAGTGACGCTCGATTATCTTCAAAGCTTTGCCGCAGTTTTACTTTTGGTCCATATTGTAAGCTGATTGCTTCAAGGACTTTGCGAGGCTTTTATATATGTTTCGACTTTACAACTCTCATCTCTTTATAATTGCAATACAGATTATTCGTTACGGAGTTCGAGTTCGCTCTTTATACTCTGCTTTAGTTCATAAATAATAGCCTAGTAACTTTCTGCTTTGATTACGGCAACGTTGGAAATCATTTATATTGGAAAGGTACGCTTTGATAACGTTTTTCCTTTAAAGACTGTTTTTTTTTATACAACAGAGAAGATAATAGATTCGGAAAGAATTCACTGTACATGTATACACCGCAGATCGAAGACCGTGGTAAAGCAACGAGAAAAGAATTCCTGTCGGAAGTACGCTCGACAGTGCTCCTTCGGGATGTTTTCTCTCGTGTATACGCGACGGTGTGTTCTTCGATCATTGAAGAAACGCATCTTCTGGTTCGGCGCGACTCTGTAGCCTGGCAGTCGTCAGAGGGAAACACGTCCAGGGACCGATCAGGAAAAGGGGCGCGGAAATATCGCCGTTGATTGCGTTCGCGCCTTGGCGCGGCATACAGGCCCCCGCGGTATGTCAAAGCGACTGGCATCGATCGTACGGCGCTCACCTTGTTACCCGTTTCATGGCTCACCTCGCGATAGCTTTGTGAGGGAAAATCCTCTTCCGACAAAATTCAATATCCACCCGGCGGCGCAATACGTTCTGGAACAGCACCAGAAGGGCGCGCAATCCGAGAATCTGCGTGCGTCTTATCGGCGGAATTCCTGACATCGCGAAGAAAATTCTTTCGCAATTGAGGCGCGCCGCCTGTTCTCGATGCAGTTCGATGAACCTTCCGACAAAAAGCGTCGCGCTAGGGACGAACAGATTGAGAGGACGCGAACTGCATATGTTGCTTCGAACATGGATAAATCATTATTCATTTTCTCGATTTTAGTATTTTCATAATATTCGGACTTTCACTCTTTAGCGATGGAGTCTTGTGCTTTATCGTAGCAACGTTTTGTTTTGCTCTTAAACTGCAAATAATCGATAGATTGATCTGCGTCTGCATTCGCATTACCCTCACCTACTTTATTCGTTGCTTGTTTATACATAATCGTATGCGATTCTCCGATCCGTGAAACGTGGCGCACTATAGAGACCTTCTCTAAATGGTAATCCTAATTGCTACGCGTGTAAACACCGTGGAGACTCTACTCGAGTTTAATCTCCTGTCGCGAGACAAGGCTGGCCTACCTTGAGACGAGTGCGCCTACGCGCTGCATGTGCTGCTGATACGAGCTTTCACTCTCATACGTGTAACATTACATGCGAGCGCACGCATCGCTCACAAGTGTATCTCTGGGTAAATAATATCCTGAAGGGAAAATTTAATTAACAGAAGGCATGTTCTCACGATTCAACGTCTTACTTCAACGACGTTGGTCAGTTCTGTCTCAGCGGTATCTTATCCTCGGAGAACATTATTTTTCCGTTAATTGAAAATCGTCAAAGTCATTCTACGCGAATGTTATATTCTCTCTTGAATTCCGCGATTTCTTTTCCACAAATCTATGCAGCTGATATTCGCAAGCTACCATTTAATCTTCCTTTTATCAAGCGAGTTTCAATAACTTGATATCATCATTTAAACGTTCGACCTCAACTATTATCTTTTAATATTCGACTTCAGTCTCCGCGGTCTGCTGTCGCACGATAATAAATCCGCCATTCTTCTCTTTTCCCTCCATTTCCGCTTCTCTTTCTCTCTCTCTCTCTTTCACGCAATATACACAGGACCCAGTTCTACGTTACATAATACAAAATTTTCCCTTCCATCTTTCGTTCCGCCAGCCGTCGCCGTCGCCGTTACCGCCGCCATCTCCTTGTCGGTTCTTTTTCCGCTCTCCTAATACCACTCAAAGCCAATATACCTTCCTACTTGCCCTCGTAATGGCCCATTTGCCAAAAAGGGCATTTTCCTTGGCGCACAGCGACGACGTGCTCTTAACACCTACCGTAATCGACTTTCTCACGTAGCTCCACGGCGGTGTAATTTTTCGGTAAATTTAAAATCCAACGTAGCGATACATCATATTTCAGCCGCCGTCGTTCTTACTGCATTGCCGTCTTTGCTAGGCGGCACCCTTTTGTCTTGTCGGGCGTAATTCCGCCGCGATCTTCGGTTCGTGTACGTGAATATATATTCGCCCGAATTTATCATCGCGCGTTTTCTTACGACGCACAGAGGAGAATGAGGAAGAGCGAAACGGGCGGGATAAGGTGAGAGGAAGTGTCCGACATTATCGCGACGGACGAGAGTAGCGAGGGTGGTAAAAGTGAAATTATGACTGCGCTAAGTCCGACTCGCCGCTTCTCTACGGTGCAACTTCCCTACGCGACCCGTTTCTATAATGTAACGATGTGATATATGTGCTCTCGCGGACCGGAGGCCGGCAAAGGCCAAGGATGAGTTATGAAGGCGGTGGGCCTGCGGACTCTTCGCGGAAGAAGCTAGAAGTGCATCCGGCGTGTTTAACATCCGAAAGAGCCTCGGAGTACGTACTCGACACGTACGCCAGGTTGAAAGGATCTTAGCGCTCGGTAGAATTAATATATCTTTGAGACGTGGCATCAAATTCCTTCCTTCGCTGAGGCTTCTCTCTGACCCTTCTTTCTTAATTTATTTTTAATTAACAGTTCGAATTTGCAGAAGTGATCCCCGCGTCCTTTTTGTAGTCTTCGGTATGTGCCCGATAATCTCATTAAAGCTAGGTTTTAAAATCGTAAAAGAAAAAAAATATATATTTTTTCATTAATTTTTTTTCATGATCAAATTTAATATTGAAGAATCGGGGAAAATGTAGAAGCTTGGAGAGAATCCTAAGTTCGATTCTTTATTAAATCAGATGTATATGCATGAGAACCTGATATTGAAAATTCTAAAAAATTTGATCAGTTTATAATAGAAACTTAACGAAATAAAAAAATTTATAAGATTATAGAGATTATGAAATATTGTACAGAGATTAAAACCGTATTCGTGTAATATGTTCGGTAGAAGCGTTAGAGATGACAATTACGCATTTTTTAATTTCCGTTGAAAATTTCGCAAATTATACTCGTATTGTTGAATTTTACCTTGCCGCTGTTTTCTCGCGCGGCTATTCCCTGCCGAGAGAATACTTTGAGAAGATGAATACCTTGTGACTGCTATGAGACATGCCGGGTTAATGGATAATAAACACCTCGAGTTTTACCTTGGAAAAATGATCGTGTCGTTGAATTTAATTGAAATATTTTCTCGCAGTGTTTAATCACACTTACCACTAGATTATATACATATATCTGTAGTATTGCCAATCTTGTGGATTAATAGAATATTAAAAATGAATATGTATTATATTTGTACCATTATTTATAAGAATAAATTTCTAAGTGTATTATTTACTTAAAATATGTTCTTTTATTTTGAAATAAACTTTGTGAATCTTTATAATTGATATATAACAACAAATAATAATTTTAAATTATAATGATACACGCGATGTAATCTTGTTTTTTATTCGTTTAGTTTTTTTTTTCGGGTTCCTCTCTATCTGTCATTTTCTGCACTTCGCCAGAATGCTTTCCTCTTATTATCAGGCCACGAGCGTGCTTTCTTCGTTGCAGAAAGCGCAAAATCGTCATGAATATTTCACGAAAGTGATGGCGTAGAAATAAAGGGCAAAGTGGGTGGGGATTTCATCTCTCGTCACGAATATTAAAATACCGAAGCGAGGTAAATGAAAGGTGGCGAGTGGCGACGTTCGATGCGGAAATAAATGGCGGGATAGCGAGTGAGCGTAATCGAGGATGAAAAGCCGATAAGGTCGCTTGATGAATACCTGTAGTGCATGACGTATGACGCACAATGATCGCATTGCGAGGGATTAATCTAGGAAATGGTCCAATAGTATCTTCAGAAATCTCGGAAACCAACGACAAGCAGGATACTGGGGCGTCGGAATGGCGATGCACTGCTTAAACAGTCAGAACCTCTGCTTAGACAGTCTGAGCATAATCCTGATTCTATTAAGATGGTGGCCCACTTGCCTCTCAAATCTCCGTCCAATCGGGCTCCGCGTATACGCTCTATTTGCTATGCAGAGTAGCTGCTAGACGTGATGGATATCCTACAGGGTGAATTTCAAAATCCAAACTCATCGTGCCGTGGTATAAGCGCCTTCGTTAAGGTTCCTTACATTATCTCTCCTTCTGGTTTTAACGCGGTGGGCGAAACATCGGTTAATCATGGATGGCAGACAAAGGATGGAGAGGATGTATATATGACAGCTATGAATTATGTAACTTCAAAGGGATGTATTTAAGATCTCGATTGACGACGTGCCCTATGCCGTTTAAGAGGGAAGTAGCATGCTTGTGCTTAGCAACTTTGAAGTAGCAAAAGGCAATCATGCTTGAAATGACTTTTTTAAGCGCGCTAGAACATTTCCTTTTGTATTTTACCCGCCTTGTTCCACGCGCAGATTATGCTTCTGCTCGTGATCGGAGCCGGGTTCACGTGCATACGCATGTTATCGAGTGAAATGATCTTAATTCCGTACTGTGATCCGCGATTGGTGCGCCCGGTGGTGGTATCGGTGGCACTTCAGTAACGTTCGCGTGAGAAACGCGAACCAACGAAACTGCTCGTCGCATTATTCACAATGATTTATCCGTAGAACAACGACGGCTCGGTGACTACGTCGCGATTCTCTCTTTCTCTTTCTTCACTGTTAACTGTAAAAGTCCGCTCCAGGATTAACGATCGATACGTTTGAAGCATGGTTCGTGTTCTGGCGCGAGCCTCAAAGGGATTCCATCTCGATCTCCGTGCTCTCGATTCTTCAAACGGAGCGCATTATCCTTCGTATATCTGGAAATGCATTAAGCTACGTTCCGTGAATTGCTATAAAAATTGGTTTCTACGACCCCTGTACCTTCGCCGGCATAGATTAAATCTTTTCTCCGAGGATACCGGGATTATTTCAACGCGAATGCACGCTATCGAATCTATCAATCGATAGCTACTTTTAAAATAATGGCTTGAATTTGGGACGCGTCACTGCTTATTTATCTCTTCTATACTTTGTTATTCATTGTCTTCTTTGCTTGATGATGAATAAAAGAATCTCTTAGCTTAAATCTTATAAAAGATTCATCCCTCTGCCACATTGAAAACGTGCTTACGCAAGCAAGAGACAAATTGATCGGATATGTAAAAATACTGGAGGAGTGCTTTTGTTTTTTACACTGTCGCTTTGTCTTAGAGTAAAGCGTATTGCTGTTTTTCTGGCGTTGGAGAAACTAATGGATCAGACGGAAGCTGAGTTGCTATAGGAAGCGTTAAGAAAATGCTAGGGTCAAAAGTAAATACCATCCACTTCAACTTATAGTTAGCGTAAGTGCACGGAAATTTATATTTTACTGCGAGATTTTCCATGTTCGCGATAATGCAACGCGATGTCTATAAAGTGTTTTATCCTTAGAGATAGCCTTCGAGATATTTTTAGAATCTTACTTTATGATACTGCACCGGTTGTTCGCACCTTAAAACTCATTAAAACTTAATAAGTAAAAGCGCGTGGGTAATAAGCATTATTTTTTACTTATCTGCACTTTACTTATCTCAGCTGTAATTATCTGCTTGAAAAGTTAGTAAATGTCGTTATTTATTTCTACAAAATTGTACTTAAATATATTTTCTGAGTTATTGCTGGAATTATATTTTATTTTACAAAACTACGTGAGAAATAGTTATTGATGATGTCTGCGTAAGAAATTGCTTGAGACGGAAGTTACGCAGGTCCCAGGAGGGGAACCTATGTGGGTTCTCTCTCAGTGCCAATTTCACGGGGAGGCACTTATCCCAAATGGTAGAAAATGACGGGGAATTATTTACTGTAGTAAGGTGAAGTAGCGAAAATTGGGCGCAGCCGTTCTAATTTCATGCCAGAGTAACGATCTCAAGCGCAACCATTGACTGAAAGGCAACGCGAGCTAGCTCGCCTCAGCTGCCGTATGCTTTCTCATCCCTGTATATGCTTCATCCAACTCCTACCCCTCGAACATCGATGTAGAGCTCGCAAGTTCTATGGTCAAATTTCACTGTACGGGTATACCTATGCATACAGGTGCGCTTATTTAGCTACTTCGCATTACCGAGCGCTTTAGAAATCGAGCAATATGCGGCATTAACTTCTTCATATTTCGCCCTGAATACAACTTGCAGAATTAAGTATAGCTGAGTTCCGTTAAAAGTACAAATAAATTGATTAAGAAATTGAAAACTTTTTGTACTTTGTAATAAAAGATACCGATAAAAATTAAGATAACATCATATACTTCACATTGTATAAATTTTTTTATAATTATAGTAATGTATTTGGTAATAGACCATAATACAGATCATAATAATAACAGAGAATAAGAAGAAGATATGTTTTTGCGTAAAAATAATTTTAATAAAAGAGATAGACTTACAATATGCTGAATTTTAAGAAACGAAAGATGCAAAAGTCTCGACTTAATTGCTTCTTTTTCTTGGTTCTACAATTACTTTTTGCGTGTCGACTGTGTCAAAAGTTTTACTGTCGCTATGAAAACTTTTTGTTTCGTGTATTTCATCTCAATACATAATTACAATACATATTTATAAGCAATATTTACTGATACAAAACACAGGCCCAAATATAATTCCAATGCATTTACATTTGAAAAAAATATGCGCGAAATATTATGTAGAAACTAATGTTTTTTTTTCGCGATATACTTTACATGTCTAAAAATCTCATAAACATATTTAATGTTGTTTCAGGTATGTTATCTTTGTATCATTCTGCCCAATGGTTGCTCTTTAATGATATTCTGGGGACACGTCCATTGCGTCGATTGATGTCGGTATGTAATTTGACTCACATCGGTTGCTTGGTAATGTTCGATACTCAATTTCCGAATGTCCTCCATCAGTGTCTGCTTTGATATTGATCCAATTTGAAACGCTAATCACATGTTGAACGATTAAATTATTGCATTAACATGGCAATGCCTGCATCGCAAAGTATTTTCACGACACGCTTCCGACTTTGAGAATATAGAGCGATCGCGATTATTACATGAAGATGTTACTTATGTTTCCGTCAGTTAAATGAGTTTGTATTTGTCTCAGTTTGATTTAATACATTTGTTAAAGCTATAAACATTACAATAGAATTATGCTTGCAAAATTATATATTTTTATAGTCGCGTTTCTATTGGAAAACTTGAAATCATTCCTGAAACATAATACTAATTGATAAATCGAATTTTTGAGTGTCAAAATTTGAAATTATTTGATTTATATTACATTTGAAATAACAATCTAATTGAGACACTTAAAAGAAGACTTGAAGTTGAGCTTAAGTTTTATTTTTTTATGTGTAGTTAATAATTTTTTAATCTTGTAATATATTTCTTGAAAAGAAATCGATTATTTATTTAAAAATATCTGACTTAGAATCTAAAAATATGGGCATCCAAATAAAAAACAATCGAAATACATGTATATTTATATACATATAATTAAAACTCTTAAGCTTACATCAGACTGTGGATTGGAATTTGATCAATCAAAACAATGTTTACAAAATTACTTCATATATAGCTTTATTCTAATTGGCTGAATTCCAATTTAATCTCAATTTCAATTCGTAGTCTGATAGTCAGGCTTTAGAGGTGCTAATGATGATTTATCATTTTTAATTTTTTTTTTACAAGATGGATAAAACACGATTTACGGACAAATTATGAATAATCAAATACGATATCAATTTTTTAATTTGCTACAATTATGTTTGATTTAAGAAATTTATATAATTTACTTTTCTATTATAACTGAAATCTGAAAGTAATAATAATGCCTTAATTTACGTAAGCAATTTTTCACTAAAATCAAGATAAATTTTATTCTTCAAACAATAGATGTAATAATTCTTTTCAAATAGAGTAATCAATCACTCAAATTATTATTGAAAGAAAGAAATAATTTGCATGTAATAATTAAAATTTGCTATTAATAATATACATTAGTAATATACATTTATGTTCATAACAATTCAATTGCGACAAATTCCCTCATCAATTTGGATTTAAGTGACAATATTTCCATTTCAAAATGCTGTTTCAATTGAACGGAATTAATTGTTATCTTAGGCAACGCTAACGAGTTCATAAAAGGAAAAGCAATATGTGCAATAACATCTTCAATGTTATCGGAAGTTTGCGATAAAAGTAGACTATTTATTTTAAAAATCAACTATTAAACGCGTGTCAGAATCAAAGGGGTTCGTATCTTGAATAATGAGCGCGTGAATTCAGTCGACACTATTTCAGAATAGCGCTGCTATATAGAGCTCGTGTAATATCCTTTTGTGTTACGTGTAAACCTCGCTTCTGTCGATCGATCTCGTTCCACCTCGCTGATTCCGTTTACGTATCTACATATGGATTCACATATAGATTCGCGACGTGTTACAATCGCGCTGAGTTATCGCAATTTGCATCTCACGCATCAGCGGAATGGGAGGACTTCGAGAGTTCATAGAATATAGTGGGGTGACTGAAAAGGAGAGCTTGCGTTCACAGTTAACGAGTCCGCTCTTACTTTGATGCATCAAGAGAGAGAAAGAGAGCGGGGTGAAGGGACCAATCATCCTTTGTAGGAAGTAATCGGTATGTCAGCTGTGCTAGGTACTTACCGGTAAATTATGGCATACGCGGAAGTTCGACACAAAATTAGCGTAAAGATTTATTGATCCGTTGAGCGTAATGAAAATCCTTTTTAGTCCTCCGTACATTTATATTTTACGGAGTAATGAACGATCGTTATATAGATAAAAAGAAACGAAATTTACGTGATGCACATTAACTGTTCTGTACAGAGAAACGCGGAAGAAAAACAATTAATCTGGTATTCGATGTAGCTACATTGATGAATGTTACTTAATGTATACGTAAAATGAGGATTCGCGTCATGAGGATTGCAGAACATGCGTTACAATTTTGTTGAATGGAATGCACACTAGCGAAAGCACGTGGTTTATAGCAGAAATTCGTAGAATTTCCAATGAACTGCGGTTGTTTGCTGGCTGTAACATTCTCAAAATTTTATCTGTCTCGTTCATGCCACATTCATCTGCAAGCATATACGTAAAAGGACAAAATATTTATACCCTTTTAACATTGATTTAAAATATAATTGAAGGTCTCTTATGCAAAAAAGATCAAATTGCAGTTTTAAATTAGAGACATTTTGAAAAATATATATTGTATTATTTGATTTATATGAAAACAGTAATTGTTTATATTTTATAGTAATGTATACGATAAGGAGCAAATAGTTAAATGATGAAATTGCTGTTCTTCTTTCTGGGTAAATAAAAATATACGTATTATACGCACTAAATGTTATTAATTAATTAAGTTAAATTTGAACATAATGATTAATTGAGCATTAATTGAGCTTGTTGAGCAGATTTAGATTTATATTATGCTCTGAATTACTCTTGCTTTAAAACAGTATATTATGTTTTTTAAAAAAGAATTACTTAGAAATTTTTCAGTATTATTTTTCAGTATTAATAAAGATATTTGTTATGCATTTGTGAATATTGCTTGATATTTTTTATGTAAAAGCCGTCCAAATATTTGTTCATGAATTCATTCGCCCTTTTATTTACAATTTCATTGTTAACACAACAGCTTATTCTTTATAAACAATTTAAATTTATATATGCTGGTTGCAATATCAGTAATTAAGAGAATATAATGAAATTTAACGAACTATTGTTGTGATTGCACGTTATGAAGCATATTTTCATCAAATTTCACTAAAAATCATGCATTAAGTATTGATTGAAATATTTCCACATCTTCAACAGATTTTATATTTTATGTCATTTTTAATACTGAAGAAAAATGAAATATCGTCATCACAGAAATGTGAGAAAGTGGAAAAATGAGGTAAATAAATTAAATTAGACATCCTACTTTTTCGCGATAATGAAAATTAGATCGATATTTCAATTAAGTATATCGAGAAATGTCAAAGGATGAAATGCAAAAGTGTATAATTAATGTTTTGTGTATAATTAATTTTAGATCAAATATCTTACATTTATTGTTCAGACATTAAAATAATATTTTCTGTTATTTAATTTCTACAAAAAATAAGCAATCAATCTTCTCGCGTACCTGATTTTACCTTACTTTTCTCTACGTTGAGCCAAAATAAAGTCACCGATAGGCGTTCTCGTTCCAAGATTGATCGTTGACCTCTAACATTGCCTCGTGTGACCGCAGGGGATCTTCCTTTAAATTTTCAACGTTTACGACGCGTCGAGTCATCTTCGTGGGCGTGAACGATCCTGAAAATACGTTCTTGCGAGATTGCGACCCCCGAGGAAAATCTTCCGTTCTACCAGGTGAAATCTCTGCGAGAGAGAGAGAAAAATCTCTCTCCGCAGTCCTGAAGCGTGCGCGGTCTCCGCGAAAGTTGATCGGATTGAGCATTGTAACTGGATAAGGGTGTCAGGTGTATGTGCAGACTCTCTAAAGACACGCGTGCGAAGGTGAGGGACCTGTGGCCCTACAGCGTCTTCGCAAGCTGTGCCACGGTGCTTTCTCTTGCCGGCCATTTTGCCTGATCTCCAAACAAATTTAATTAAACCGGAGACGCGCGATGCGGTGCCATGCTCGCGGAAATTGAAATTAGACGCGCGCGCGACTCGTTCTTTTTCCTTTTTTTTTCTCATCCTCTCCCTCTCACCCTCTTCCTCTTCCTCTCTCTCTCTCTTAATTTTTTTATACCGCAAAGCACTTGTACATCATCTCAAGCTCTTCCCACTACATCTCATGGTATTTTACGCGGTTCCATNGCTTTTGTGATCCTTCTCTGTACGCGCGTAGATCGTTGCCGTTACTACGGCAACCTTAATTGGAAATTTCTTTGTGCGTGCCCGCAAAGTTTATGCGCAGTAATAACTTACGAAAGTAATCACTTTTCAAGGTTATCATATACATATTCTCTTTTTCTTATATCCTTTTCCCAGGGACGCAGAATTTGTATATTCATATTTACATTGTATGTTCTTAACAACGTATTCTGTAGACTATTCAAATTCTGCTTAATACACAAATTTTGATATTTATTTCTATCGTTGATTTTTCAAAAACAAATTTTTTAATACGTACTTATTAATTTTTTTTAATTGATATAGTATTTTAAGTTCCACATCAAATTAAATTAATTAACTCTAAATGTCATAAGTATGACGATAAATATGTTACGGCTTGTAACTCTTAATTGCTTATGTTTTTTTTGTATTTACACGTTTATGTAACAGGATGCTAACAGAAATTGTAGTCAGAGTAAACGGGATCTTCATAAGCCGCTAAATTCGCCGGGATGTTTAATACAAAAGGGATTAAGGATTACTCGGTATCAGTTATATGTTACCGTTGATTACAATGGCTAAACAGCAGAAGCAAACGTGATTAATGAAAGATTTACAACAAACAATTACAAAAAAAAGATACATCTTTAAAAATCTTGTTTTTCGTTATCGCGTATGAATTAATACATTTTTTTTTTAGTCGTGCAATATGTTTTATCACACATGTTTTATCACATTATACATCAAACGGACATTAGCTAAAGCAATGATGATAAATTAATTTATTAATATAAATCGGGCGAAAGATTTTGCTAACGCTCTTGGCACAAATTATTCACGTTAGACGTGCTTGCGTCTGGAAGACGTTGCATTTGCCTCCAAGTCTAAGCGAGGGAAACAGGTTAAATCTCAATCGAAGTCTCGAACAACGTCGTTTGTGGAGCGGCGGGCCGCGGTGAAAGCCTTACCTATATCGGGTGTAATTCACCTCGAAGAGGCTCAGCGCGCATGAAGTTGTACCGATCGCGCGAGGATAGGAGAGAATCGACTGCGAGTTGAAACCGCCGTTTGAGAGGCCCTTTAATTGCAACACAGAGGAAACTCCTCTCTAGAAACTTTGGGCATTCGGGGCCCGCAAAATGTTGCGACACGGAGCGAACCGTAAATACTGCGGGGCGACTGGGGGAGTGCGGAGCAGTATCGCGACGCTCTTCCGATGGCCGATCTCTTAACCCCCCTCAGAAGAACTTCCTGTAGAAGACTCTTCTCAAAGTGGCAAATAGATCCGTGAGTTTGCAACGATCTCGCGGATTAACTTCCCTCTCCTTCTTGCAGTATCGGGTCAGCCGCGGGGCATTCTATGTTTCATTTTGCGCCCAGTTTCAAATATAACCGAAATTTACGATCATTTCGATTGACACAGCTCATACAGCTTCATCTGATTTCATTTCACGAATTCCCGATAAGGCGGAGCTTATTTGAGCCGCGAATTGGCTTCCGTTTAATATGATAAATCATATATCCGTTTAATATATAAATCATATGATAAATCGAACTTTTGTTTTCGCAATTTATTCGTGGACCTATCGCGTGGCTTTTTGAGCGAAGCGTCAGAATATGAAGTCATTTTACATTTTATCTTTAGTGTGAAAAAGTTTTGTATTTATTTCGAGGATTATATCGAAGATTTTATTATCGTCTCATCTTTCATGCATATCGATAGAAAACATCGGAAATCTTAAAATCCCATTATTTTCTCTCAAAACTTTATTTTATTTTATTATTTATTAATTATTTTATAAATTAAAGTGTGTTTCAATTTAACGAGAAACTTCAAAAATATGTTTATGGAGTATAATTTATTATTTTATTTTATTAAAATATTTTTGTGAAAGAGAATATTTATTATTCTATTTAATTGTTTGTGTATACTTTCAGAAGTTATACACGCTGTGTATAATGAAAATGATGTACATATATACATACATGTTTACTGTATAATTATATTTGATTAATTGCGAAAAGATTATTTCATGTTAAATGAAAAAAGTACATGCATAAACGGAACATGATAAAAGATAAATGAATGGATTTGTCACGAAAGAATCAGCGGTAGTCATTTACTTATAAATCCTGATGAGTCTATAGACATGGTGCTTCCATAGCATAACGTATTAGAGCTATAGACTGATAGATTATTCAAGTAAGTTTATTAAAGAGACTCCCGCACATTTCTACTGTAATTTATTTCGATCTCTTTTTATGGAAACCCTAATTACACAGTGAACAATAGGAACTTATTCGTGTTCTTAGCGCATATTTCATTGCTCGATGTAGTCCACGATGCAGAAATATAACAGGGAACTAATGCGAATACTTTGTCTACATTATATATTTAAACATAGTTAAAAGAGAGAAATAAAACGGATTATCTTAAGATTAAATGATGTATAGATATGGAAATTGCTGAAAATAGACATAAAATGAACTCAACTTTATAAAGAATTTATTGAACACGTTTGTGACATATAAGTGTCAAACCCAGAAAAATGGTTTTATTTAAATTTCAGTAGCGCAAGCGATGAGCTGATGAAAATAAGAAAAATGCTTAGCTTTCGTTATGGTAAAAGGATCACAACGCGAGTGCGCGACCGTAAAGAAATAATAACAAATCCTTCATATCATAACTCAAACCCGAGATAGCCGAGTGATTAAAAACGTGAAATGCAGTCGCAGTGAAGCGCAACGAAGGTGAAGTTTTGTATAAACGTGGAGCCATTTGGCCGATCTCGATGGGTAAAATTTAGTACCTTTGCGAACGAGCAGGATAGATCGATAGCTGTCGAGTTGGCTTTATTAAGTTCTCGCGCAGCTTCATCCTACGGTCGCGGTGCAAAAACCTTTGCGTACTGCTGGAGAGGTGAGGTTGGCCGGTTGTTAATCGATAGGGTCGGGTGTGGTATACTTGCGTGACGACTCGATAATTAATTGGCCCCGAGTACATAGCAGATCGTGCGCGCATTTTTGCGCGTTCGTTGAATAACGCAACAGAGTTGCGTAACCAGCGGCGTCATTTTTAGTATCGACGGTGATTTATTGTAACGTTCGATTTTTGCTTGAAATAAATATTTCGACGATAAGGAATAACTCATTAACAATGGAGCTAATAACTATGTCAATGGCGCTTTATAGTGGCGGTAGCAAGTCAGTGTGCAGTTTGTTTCGCTGAAAAATACAACGGCGAAGAGATTGCAGTGCAGGAAAAGCACGTTTTATATATATATATATATATATATGCGCATGTATGTGTGTGAATGTGTATGTGTTTAGAAGCAACGAATACATATATTTTTTATAATATTGTATTTAATTTTAATAAGTCAATAAGAAGAAATAAAAAATGAAGCAAACTTGTGTGAAATGGTGGTCTCAATTTTTAGCAGCGATTACAGGTAAATAAATCTATTTTTAATTTTTTAAATAAATGATTTAAAATAGAAGTATCTTGTCATTAATGTAAAACTTTAAAACACTGTACTAATAAAGATTTATGATTTACATAATTAATTTAAAGCAAATTTAGAAAACTTATCAAGAATGCAAATATTATTCTCATTTTTGACATTGATTATACATATAATAGATGGCTAGAGATAGTCGTTAGTTTGATTATCATGTTGAAATTATAACTACAGGTCTTGAAAATTTCGGAATCAAGAATATCCAAAGTCCGAAGCACAAGATCGAACAAGCATTCGCCAAATTAGAGGGAGAATCACATTTATCGTAAACGTTACCTTTATTTATCACATGTGGCATGATATAATTTTTCTCATAACTTACATCTACATTTTCTATGCCCAAATAATAAATTATCCCGACTACTTTACATTATCTAGAGAAGATTACATAATTAATCTTCTCTTTCATCTATAAATCTTTTTTAGAGAGAGTTCATTTTTTCTTATAATTTCTACGTACAGAAATTATAAGAAATCAGCGAGAAAGCAGCGTAAATTATAATTTCTTCATCCGTTCGATTTTATCGCAGCTACTCTATCACTGGCATCTACTGGAGCTCACATAGGCTGGACGTCACCCACCTTGCCAATACTGAAATCATCCAATTCCCACGTCCCGATAACGTCCGACGACGCTTCCTGGATCGCTTCTTTCTATCTCTTGGGCACCATTCCCGGATGCATCGTGGCGGCTTTTATCGTAGATCGGCTAGGTCGGAAGATGAGTCTGCTAATAGGCGGCATACCTCTGTCCCTCTCGTTCATTCTAATCATTATGGCGTGGAATCCTTACGTTCTCTATGCCGCTCGCGGTATCGGTGGTATCGGTCAAGGCATAGCATACGTCGTCTGTCCGATGTACATCGGCGAGATTGCCGATAAGGAGATCAGGGGTACCCTCGGCTCCTTCATCAAACTGATGGTGACTTTCGGAGAGTTGTATGCTCACGCGATCGGTCCGTTTGTCTCCTATGAATTGCTCGGTTACACTTGCCTGCTGATCCCGCTGATATTCTTCGTAAGCTTCTGCTGGATGCCCGAGTCGCCGTATTACTTATTAATGAAGAATCGCCAAGATAACGCATTAATAAGCCTGAAACGTTTACAACCCTGCGTTTCCGAGGATCAGCTGAAGATGGACATGGAGCAAATGCAAAAAATAGTCATCCGCGATCTCAACGATCGCGGCCGAGTCTGGGATCTGTTTGGCACGCCTGGCAACCGACACGCCGTCATCGTCAGCATTGGTCTGCAGCTTGTCCTTCAGTTCAGCGGTATATGCGCGGTCGAATCGTACACTCAGGAGATTCTCAAGGAAGGCGACGCGGGTCTGCCCGCGAGCATCTCTGTCATCTTATTGAGCGTGCTTCAATTGATCGCCGGCCTTGGAGCGCTAATACTAGTCGACAAACTCGGTAGACGACCATTACTTATCACCACTTCTCTTCTAGCGGGAATTGCGCTAACTATCGCCGGAACCTTTTATCTTGTAAAGTTCCAATTCAGAATTGACACGACCGGATATGGCTGGCTTCTTCATACCTCCGTAATATTCTATGAGCTTATCATCGCTTTGGGTCTGAATCCATTGCCCTACATGATGCTGGGCGAATTATTTCCGACAAATGTCAAGGGTGCCGCCGTGTCGTTGGCCAATGTAGTGTCTTCGTTATTGGCCTTCATCGTCTCCAAGATGTATCAAGTGATCTCCGATAATTGGGGAGTGTACGCGGCCTTCAGCTGGTTCGCTATCAGCTGCTACATCGGCGTAATCTTCATCACGCTAATCGTTCCTGAAACCAAAGGCAAGTCGCTACTAGAAATTCAGGAGGAGCTTAATTGCAAGAAGAAGAAACAGAAAAAGAGAAAGAGCAGTGCTAAAATCGAGCAGCAAATTCAAATAAATACGATTACTTAACTCGATAGTAATTGCAAGTAAGATTGCGATGTTTATGAAGAATTCACGCATGATAGTTAAACGATAAAAGCTGAATGATGAATAAACGATGCTCATTTTCTGGATTGTGGGACATTCGATAGAGAACTTCGAATGGGTTGATTGCTCTTCTGATTACATCTGAGTTGATCGTAAAAGCGGACGAAGGATATTTCCAATGATCGTCATATTAAGATCAGTTGCAATATTTGGATACACAAATGGATTGAAAATATGAATGAAATTAATGCAAAATTTCAATGGAAACAAGATATTATAATATTTTGCAAAGTTTATATGGAAACTAATTATTACTGTTTATAAATTATTTAAAAAAATGTTAAAAAAAAGGGCACTCTCTGTCAAAAGTCGACGGATTTACGCTTTTTTATACAAAAAATTGAAAGGAAATTTTAAGATTTAATTAAAAAATCTCTAGTTGCCGATGTTAATTATCAAGTGCTTTTGCGTTTTGACTGCGAGGTCGAAAAGGAATGAAAAGAAAATTTTTCTCCAGAAATTATACCAGAGTACATATATGAATGTGTAACATGTAATGTAATGTATAATCAACTAATGTATAATTACAAACAAATTTTTTTTTACTCTCTTCTTGAAAATGTTAAAAAAATTTCAGTACTGTTTCTGTATAATAATTTTTAAAATATATTGTATATATGTTAGACATCAAAATATTCATGCATTAAATATTAAGAAATAATTTTTTGTAATCTAATGTCTCGCCGAGTATATCAAATCCCCACATTTTTCGTGTCATAATGATAAATCGTACAAGGTTAAATCGCGATAACAAGTTTTGTTTAAACATATATGTCTTCTTATGCTGCGCACGTGTTCGTGAAAATTTTCTGTCGCCGTCGCAAGATACATTGCGGACATAATATGTCACGACGAAGCTACGTGGTTGTGAAAATCTTTCGCGCTGGCGAGATTGCGATTCCACCACAGAAAAAGTGCTCCCTACACTAAAGAATGTTGTCTTCGATGATCCTCGCTTCCCCATTTTTTTTTTATTTTTAGCTAAAAAAAAAGACGAAAAATATTGCGTGCCAGTTTATTTGTCCGGCAATGATGGCCTTATCGGGTTGTCGCTTTCTCATTGTTATCCTCGGGGATGATGGTTGCTTTCACGACTCAACTCCGTTTCTCTCGTTATTCGAGGTTGCCATTTATGTTGGGTATTTTGTACACAATACAACGCAGCAGCTTTTTCTCTGTTCGTTTGAAATTCGGAGTAATACTCGCTCGTTTTACCTTCTATTGCGAAGTAAAGTTTGAATATTGACGTAAAGTGGCTGAGGAAGAGTAGCTGTGAATAGCTTCATAATTACTGCGGTTCTTATATTAGCATATGTAGAATATTCACAACTACCACATTTTCTTTCAGCTATTATAAAATCAAATTGCATTAACTATGTTTGCGTTAAAATAATGAAAAGGTTTTTAAATTATTATTAATCGACAAATATTAGGAATTACATAAATATTATTTTGCAAATAAGTTGGAAATAATACCTTTTGTCATGTTAAATGATAATCGTAATATCTATATTCACTATGGAACAAAGTTATTGTAAATAGATACAGCTTCTGCAAAATTTTTCTCTTAATACCTAAATACTATTAAACTTTCGGCGTACGCGTATTCAAATATTCTCATAGAATCCACCGATAAAAGGAAATGTTATTGATCGAGAACGTGAACATAGAGATAGCGTTTGGTATGGATGTACACATGCGTTGCGAAGATAGTTTAAAAAAACCATTATTAGAATAGCGTCGCCATTGGGAATAAAGAGTTTGCCGCTTTGTTTCTAAGTAGCACTTGCGATGCGGTGTAGCTAGATGCAATTCAACGTTTGACGCATCAAATATTGAGAGTCAATGTCCTTCGATCGAATCGCTGGCAGAATCGCTTGCATTGCATTCCATTTTATTCTGTTTTTACGTTAAAAAGAAAATGCTTTTTATGAGTTGCTTAATAATTATCGTTAGAGCGCGAAAGTTTGTATTGTGATTTAAAGTTCTAATTATCCGAGATTCATTGTTTTCTTGATAACGCCAAGAGTAGAGTAGAAGACAGATTTTATTTAGATTAAGCGACAATGCATGCAAAAACAATTGTATATGAACCGAGATTCATTTATCATTGCCTAGCGGCAAAAACTTACCATGGAACCGCCCAGATTTCCGCATCATTATCATTTATCTTGAAAGATTTTGAATCTTTATATTCAGATTTGTCATTTTATCTTTGAAATTACCGCTTATTAATTATAATTTATATTACAAGAGAAGTCTGCCTGTTTCACGTACAAAATACATTTTAAACTGTGTGTTATCTTTATTTATCAAAAATTAATTACGATATCCTATTCTTGAAACATTTTTTTAAAATAACCTGTGATACAAATTAATACGTGTATGGTACAATAATCCTAATCCAGATTTACTTTTGGTCAGTGTACCCGTAAACGTCGTTCGATCAATACGACGGCATTCAATGCTCAATGCTAATTATAATTGGTTTCAATTCGCCTCGGGCGTGACATTGAATCATGTCGAAGACGCAAGTATTCCCAGTGTTGCGATAATATTCGTCACCAGATGATAATATTGGGCGGGTGAGGCTTGAATGAATGCACAGAATGCACGCAGGGCGAAAAAAGGTCTCCTTCCCAGTGGCTCCTGAATTTTTAATCCTCCCATTTCATTTGATATTTATACGAATAGTCGCAAGACATCTTTTTCCCCTTTTAAGCAACAAATATAAACAGATGATAATGATATTTTAATAATAAATTATATCACATTATACATTAATAAATTACATTATGTATCACATATCTCTCACATTACATATTAAGTTATACTGTAATGTTTACGACTATGCAAATGAGATATTACGACTAATGACGGAGCTAATGAGTATCTCCGGTACGTTGTCATAATGCAGGAACTATTGTTTAAATTTGCATGTAACGAATAAATAAACAGAATGCGTTGCATATTCGTCATTAATAGTCCTTAATTTAAGATACGACATCATAATGAAATTTCTGCTACCGGAGATATGATATTGGAACAATGTTCACGTTATGTATTTTTAAATTACTTCCTTGTCAGACATAACGCGCCTGATGTCTATCAGGCAATGAAAACATGCAACGAAAAATTTCTATCGCGATGAGATGCACGGATTTTCTTTTTATTTTGGGATGTAAGTTCGTGCTAATGTAGATAACATCGATGGATTTACACGTTGTTTTGTGTACATTGTTAGTTCTCAAACGATGCGTTCAGGAATTCGTAGTTTGGAGGGACATAAGAAAGGTTTGAAAGTTAATTTTAAGATTTTATATCATAAATTCTTAATTGATTATAATTAATCCCGTGTTGATTTATTGCTGAACGTTGTGGAGAGGCACGTAAGTTTTTGAAACATTACAAAATGAGACACGAAACTGAAAGCTTTGGGAACCTCTGATGTATTATCGATAATCGAAGCAAACCGCGTAGAAGTAGTTGCGTCGGGGTTTATGCGATAAACCTTGTTCTCTTGTATCTTGGTGAAAATGAGGTTGAAGACATCGATCGAACGCGGAGGCAGGTGTTCCAGCGAGATTAGAACTGATCACGATTATATGCATTTAAGTTTACTTGTTGGAGCGCGCGTGTTAACTACGTAGCTGAATTGTAATTATTTTAATAAAAATTAGAAAAATGATAAAAAATAGTCCAATATTTAAAATTTTTAAAAATTAATAATATGTACTTATATTATGCTTTATTATTGGAACGCAAAATTCTATGTAATAGATATTACAATTATATATTATTAAATTACTGCTAATACTATTCGCGCAATTTAACAAAACGAAATTTTGATACATGAAATGTAATCTAAATTCTATGGTTACATTGATATTGTACAAGGCATTGTAATTTGTTAATTTTTTTCTTTGCCTCGATCTCTCGTGTTATCGAAATGCACGAAGTTGTTTTAAATGGATCCGATATTGTACGATCGAATAGTTTCTATTGTAGAAGCAGATTGTAATTTCGAGCAGCTCGCTTTGAGAACGCTCATTGCGGAAGCGCGATACGTGACATCGGGGCTTTGCCGTGCACAGTAACAGTATCTTTCTCACGAACACGCGTGAACTTTGCATTGTGGTACGTCATAAGGCGCGCCTGCCGTATGCTACCATAGGTAGCAGCATCCCCGGGATTCTAGTATGGGGGGAGACGGGAATCGAAGGAAATTAGTTCGAAGTTCCACTTTCCAAACGGGGAATCGGGCGTGCTATCCCACAGCGACGCTCGTAAAGCGCGAAACGAAGTTTCTTACGACGGCGATAGGATAAAAGACTTCGGAAAGCGATACAGGGACGCGGCGTATTGCACGGCTAGCAATATATAGTTAAACAACGTGGAAGTAGACTGTTCTTGGCGAAAGTTTTTCTCAATCAGCCACGATACTTTCTTCCGCCGGCGCTATTTCGTGCGGCTTACGATCTCTAGAGACAATTAAATTGTTTTCATGTGTGACTTATTTCTATTGTTCTTCTCATATAGAAGAGCATATAATAAGATAATACATGGATAATGATGATAATAGATAAGCGTGGGATCGTGAAATAAATAAAAAAATTAGAAGAATACAATTCAGGAAGTACGACATTAAGTTTATTAGAATGATTAGAGTAATATTAAAATTAACCGTAATTTTAAAAAGGAAATTACAGCAAAATTATTTCAGAAAAACTTAAAAAGTTTTGAAATATTGGTACAATTGCTTAAAGATATTTTGTCAATATTTCATTATTGCTATTCTTATGTCTGAGCTTTTTATTTTATACACTGTGCACAAAATAAAATGTAAACCAATATAATAAAAATTTATTTTTTGACTAACAATAAAGCTAATTTTGATTAAATTTAAAAGATCGAATAAATCGTTTATATGGATACATTTTTTTACGCAAAACCCTTAAACATTTGTTTGCTGCATTATACGATCTTTTACACAATTCGACATGTAATAATATTATTATTATACTGCTTGTAATTTGTGGGCAAACTGTTCGTACAGGAAGTGCCATATAGGCGATTTGGAGAATAGGTAAGGTAACTTAACTAGATGACCTACACTGAGGATCATCAAGTTGAACCATGTTCGGCAGATCGCGGGCATCCTTCCCTGAATATCGTGTCGCACCATTCCGGATGCCTAGGATGCACACACCAATTAGCGAGATAATCTTGTTGTTTAGATCGATTACATAGCCGCTGGCGGATCTAAGTGTTTCGTCAGATGAGCTGGCGATTAACTTTGGTTAAATAGAAGCCTACGAATTTATCATCATCGGCATCTTCTACTAATCTCGTCATTGTAAATGCATTTATAACAGTAGCGCGTTTACTCATCTTTCTTTACGAGATTAATTTTAAATATACATATATTTTGTTTAAATATTTTGTTGCATACTGATAACGATATTAATAATAGTTTAATTGATGATATTAATTACATTTCTACAATGCAAATTAAATATTTTAATAGTAATCACAGAGAAGAAAAAACCGTTGAAACAATATTGCTTTGAAAATGAATGCTTTTGACATAAAATGCGTTTATTAATTTTAATTGTAATAATACAAGTAGTTTATTACTATTTGTCATCGGTATGTCATATCGATATATTCGGTAGCTTTATATTTTTCGATCAATGCAATTGATGTAGATATCTAGCGCAAGTACATTAATTTAATGAAGTCATTAATCACTGATAATTTTATAAAATATTCAATTTACTTTTATTATATTAAAAAAATGCTTTAAATTATTATTTACAAAATTTATTTATTTAGATTTATAATTATTCAAATTTATTATTTATTTATCGATGTGACTATGTATTATTTGTATAAAAATACTCCTATAACATTTCGAAATTATCTAACTATATTATTTGTTTAAACTAGTATTGAAAAATAACTTTATTCTATACAATAATTTTCTTACATTTCATTTTTTATTCTTAATTTCATAATTTCTTTTTGTATGCGTAAAAACAGTTTCTTTTTGCCATTACTTTTTAATTCAATCCTTATTGAATGCTTTTTTTTTATTGTATGGTTCGTATTTCTTGAAATCTCAGTGGATTGGAAAATCAGATTATTACTGCGCTCCCGATGGTATAAAATTTGGTGCTCTTATTTTTCCACAACTGCAAGCTCAAGATAAAGTGCTTACATAAGACAGTAAGATAGACGATACAAGTGCGTTACTGTTTAATAAAGGAAAAATGCGATTTACTGAGCACACAAGATTTTCATAATAAGGTAGATTATCGTAGAAAATCGCAAGGAGCTTATAACGTTACGTAATATAAAATATAATGCACATATTAATTTTAAGCAATAAATCTGACTGTTTATTGAAAAACAAAGTGAATCGTCGATATATATATAGATTGTTGTATATATTCTCAGTATACACTTCTATTTTATTATTCCAAAACGTAAAATTAAAAGAAAGGGTTTTTAAAAATTCAACGATGTCAGCACTATCGCACATCATAGTTTTATACATACCACGTCAACTATTTTAATCCGAGAGGAGAAAATTCTCGACTACATGCGGAAGCATTACGTTATCTCGAAGCAGCAGCGTGGCCGTTTCTGTGTAAACGGCATTACATAGAGTGCTGTATGCAGATGCAACTAAGGGTGTAGGTAGGTATTTCGTGGGTTCTCTGCGATATACGCGTGAATTGTCGGTCGCGAATCCGATTTATCGCAGCAGAAGCAACGTTGGTACCAGCGCACTTTCAAGCGGTGCGGTGCGGTGCGGTGCGACGCGGCGCCGTTGATTAATACGATTCTCACGAAGAGTCAGACGAGGTGCATCAATCACGGATACGTCGAAACGGTCGCTCCTAGTGAAGAAATATGCGGCTGCGCTATCATTCGCGCATGGGTATGTCGGGCTGTATGTGGAGCACGTACCGCGCACATGGGATGTCTTTAAAGTAATAAAGTGAACAAAAGGTCTCGCGGTCGCGACTGCAAGGGCGCGATCAGCTCGAAAAAATTCCCCGGCGCCTTTGGAGCACATCCGCGCGATCGAGTCGTGTCTCTTCCCTTGCCCTTTTCCTATTGGACTTTTAGTGCAAATTATTCCTGATTTCTTTCAGCTGCTGATATTTCGTTATCCCGTATACGGGGCCTGCGCGTTCCCGTCGCGTTTCATGCATATGCAGTGGCACATGCATACATGCATCTATGTACGAAGGATATATCCCCCGTATCTCTCGCGACGACAACGGCGTCGATAACGATGGGCTATCTACCGCGCGGAAATATCACAGAGATAATTCAATCGAAATAAAATAATCGCGCCGCGGAATTAAATAACCAATTGTTTTTTGTTTTCATCGCAAACGGATACGGTTACTATTCAATTCAATTCAATACTCAGGTTTTTCGAGTGTACCACATATTTTTTGATACGTGAAATAGTCCGTTTTTTTTTTTTTTTTTTGGAAGAATGTAACAGGTGTTATCGAAGCAATCATTCTTACATTCGTATGCGCATGTTCACTTATGAGAAATGAGACGAGTGTACTTACTCATGATTAGTAACGCGAACGAAGAATATGGCCTGTCGGATCGTAAATCTAAACGGCAATAACTATTTTTTACAGTTAACAATGAATACATATATCTTCTCTTCTCATTCGCGCGTTTTCATTCCGATGTAATTTTACTATATATAACTGTGTGGGGGAGGAGAAATTTGAAATGAATATAACATCTCTCTCTCACTTTTGCGAATTGAGTCACGCTTGTTTAATGTGACATTCAAAGAGCCACGATTTATATCTCAATTAATATAAATGGAATAATTTCGAAATAAAAATTAACAGAAAGATCGAAAAATATGTATTGAAGAATTGCGATAATTTTTCAGTTAATGCGCTAATAGTTAAAAGGCAATAAAATATTTTTAATATTTTTACAAAAATACTCTTTGTAAAATTATCAAGGGAAAATTGGAGATCTAAATTGGAAGATAATAAAAAAGTCTTGCAAGAATATGTTACATTATTTACGTGATTGTGTTATATTATTTAGACAACAAATAGTAATCTCTCAGAAAGCATTGTTTGTATTATTTTATATAATTTTCAGCGCTTTGTTAATTATCTNCTCAGTACGTTGGAAACTATTTATTTATTGTTCAATTATAGTGAATCGAATTTCTGGAGTGCACATCCATTATCATAAAAAACTCGGGGATAGTATCAATGACCGATGAAATAAGCAATCGAATCGTTGGATTGCTTTCGCGCACGGTCGGTTTAGCGCACCAATGCAGCTACTAAAAGTCTCCATTTTTCACTTTTACCACACACATACGTTCGAGAAACATCGCCAACTAGCGCGTGGAAGCGTGTGCTCGCTGTTATTCCTCGGCGATATTCTCGGCACGTGAGGAACGGCGGAGTGCCTTATTTTTACGCCTGCGGTCCTACGTGCGCCCGGCACGACGTTGAGTCTTACCACTCGGTCGAATCCGTCTACTCGCTCGGTACGTATCTTGGGCGACAATAAAAGCCGATGGGCGACGTTGTTGGAGCGCGTTCAACCACATTGGACAGGACCGCGGTGTTAGAAACGTAATAGAAGCGGGGCATTGCTTCCACGAACGTGGATTATTATGGCTCTGCTGAGGCACGTATAAAATGCGGCATCTGACGACAGTACGGGAATATAGAGTCCCTTTCGGTCGATTACTGATAACGGATGATATATTTTTGATGTCGCATCACTGATTGCTTCGGCAGGAATCACGTAAGAGAAATATCATGCATAAATCTGGCTAGGCAAGGCAGAAGAATTTTTCGCGAAAATATTGCTTTTGAGATATGTCCATAGCCGTATTACGCGGAAGATTGATGGTTTTGATATATCTTTTCATACATACGCAAGTCGCATATGGCAAGAAGCAATTCTTCTTAGTTTAACAGCATCGTTTATACACGACCAAGATCGCTCGCTATTGTAGACCTGAAAAGAATTTATTGAATAAGTGCGCAATAAATTGTCACTTTCATATAAAATTATAGTTATAACCTTTTATATATACAGAAGATATAGGAAAAGATTTATCGTAGCATTAATCTTGGTAATAATTTTGCGATATATCTCGACATTGTTTTTTTAAAATAATATTATCATTGTCATTTTGTTCCGTGAAATTTGTACTTTTTTCTATTATTTGAATTTTATACATGAAAATAGTTTATATGTATCTCGCAAGTAGCATATTAATTAATGTAATGGATCCTTTGATGCGTCCATTACCAGATTAGTTGCTCCGGTACTTCTTAAGAGTTATGTCAAGTTCGAAAAGAGCAATAAACTTGATGTTTTTGCAGCATTTTGCATTTAAGTGCATACAAGTGAAAATTCTCATATCGGTTTTCATCGCATTCTATTCTTGATAGGGTAAAAATGACATAAGGGGCAGGTCTTCTTCCTAACTGCTATTTACCAGCATTTTACGTTATACAAGACATACGTGTACAATTTCTTTTCGAGTGTAATGTGACGTAACGTGCACGACGTAATATCTACAGCGTTGTAATACACTTTTCAGTTATTGCGAATATGTTATATACATATACGTGTACTTATTTCTGCATCTTCTTCTTTGAATGATGCTTCGTAAAACGAGTTAGAATGCAACACTACGAATTTCTCTTCTTGAGCGAATTCAGGAGCGCAATATTCCGCAGTTGTAAAAGAAAATATTTCACGGAACCGGTCTAAAATTAAATTCAGAATTACATTAAATATACGTTTTTGGCGAATAAAAGAAATATAAATTTCATTAGAATTTATTCGTAAATATCAGCGACTAATATTACCTGCCCATTTTTTAACATTAATTTACATATTGTATCGTATTACACATTATACATTATATATGAAATATTGTTACTTTTTTGTTGCATGCAATATTTATATCTTGATTAATCGCAAGTACGAAATATATTTTTACCTCGTGGTAACACGAAAATAACGCATTTATTAATTTTTGTTCAACGAAGATACGTGAATTTAATTTTCCTTTTTGATTAAATTTCTTTAACCACGCAGCCTCTAATCTTCGATGGATACACGAACGATACAATTGGTGTGTTAACTCGAAATGTGGGCTTTTTTAACGGATCGTGTATTTCGGATCGCGTATTGTGCGGGCACAGAGAAATCGGTCGGGATTTGCACGATCAGATCTAGCGCCGTACATGCTACGCCGTTGTTGCTACGAGAGCGAAGAGAGACGTGTACGTTAACCAGAAACGGAAGTTTTCGCGTGTTTGCCAACCAAGAATCCCGCAAACGCATCGGACACTGACAGTCCTGGATGTTATTCGCGGCGCCTACATTGTGCGACGATGGTCGAGGTCAGCGTCGAGCGCGAAAATCCGCGATCGCACAATCCGCGGTCGCGCAATCCGATCGGGAGTGTTGTCTCTGTGTACCGCATACCAAAGCGCTCTCGCCCGCGATATAGGCTTTCATTCAAAACTCTACATCTCTCCTCTCTGTCGCGTTTTCTGTCAACGGGTACACCCTTGCCGCGGCACCTATGGCGGAATTCTATCCGCAATAGCGGTGTATGCGGGATTCAGACGTGCGCTTTGTTCATTGCTAATACGGTTCGCTATACTATTATTCTTGCATTTATTGTTGTTGCATATATTATTCCTAACTTGCACTGTACGTGTCTTTTCAATAATGCAATCTGTTTTCCAGTTTTTCACATATCTCTTGCTAAATTGGTTGCCATAGTAATATAGAAAATATTAAACAATTATTTCTTTTTTATTTTTAAAATTTATCTTTGTTTATCTAAAATATCTTGCATGGGAATAATCTGCTTGTGAAGCGAAATATAATATGGCTCGTATTAATTTCAATTAAATACATTAATGGAAGTATGTCGGTTTATCAGTTTATTAAGTAAATGAGTTACATAATCCTCTATTTATAAAACAATTTCTCATATACTTTATGTACGGCTTCATGAATAATTTACGTTATTTTTATTGTCGCTAAATGTTTCGACTTTAATAATATTTTCAGCCATTTTTCGAATGATGAATGGTCAATGTCTTCAATAACAGATCTATACTTTGTAGATTTATATCTTTACTAACAATACAAGAGTGACAGTCATAGCGTTACCGTGACATATCACTGAGAAATAATATGCTTTCTATATAATGAGGGCAGATATTGAATTGAAACGAAGGCAGGTGTACGTCTGGACAGTTACATTTATCTTCGTTGGCTACTGTAATCAGTTTTGCAATAAATACATTCTTTTTTATGCATATCTACTTCTTTACTGTTTATTATTCGTCACAATTTAGTTGGGTATTTATATATCTCGATCTAGAAGAATCTTTAAATCCAGGAAACGTTAAAATATTTATTTTCTTTTAAATTATCCCACGAGAAAACACATAAAAAAATACGCGACGGTGAATAGTGACGAGTGTAACTTTCCGATTTTTCAGAATATAAAAACAGAATACACTATTAGATTCCAGAATCCAGAATATATTAATCACTTTCTTCATATAGTATATAGAACTGATTTAATTGCATACAGGCGTCATCTTTATTTGCAATCATTATAAAATTTATGATATTTTAAAACTAAACTTACATTACATTTATCATAAACTCATGTATAATTTGAAGTAAAACAAAATTATTTCGATACAATAAAATAAAAAAAGAAATTGTACGTATATACTTTATTAAAAATACACGTTTATATTAGAAATCTTTTACAGCGATAAATTGAAATAGTATCTGGTGTGTTTATACTACCTTTTTTACTACTGGCGAATGCTGCCGATATTCCACTTTTTCTTGCTATATCCATGGATCTCTCGGATTTCACCGGCGATAGAGACGGAAGAAGTTGACAAATGGTAGCGATCGAAGTCACTTGTAAGGTCCATTACGGCGCGAGACAAGTATACACTGCGCTCCTTCTAAAATCCGAAAACGTTTATCGGCTAACGCTCAGTCTTCTCGTGTCTGCGCCATCGAATATATTCTCTAACTCCGATTGCCGTTCGATTCAAATAAGAAAATTAAATTCAGCTTCACGAGGCCTTTCCATCTAATTTTCTGCTCGACTATACGGGTGGCAAATCAAAAGTTAATAGAATTTAGATGCATTTTGCTCTCGTATAGTGACGTATCGATAGAATATTGTTTAAAACAAATTTATCATGGAACTAATGTAAGTTTAGTTTTAAAACATCTACAGATTAATATCTGTGATTGTGTATATTTTGAATTAAAAATTTTAGAAAAATATTTGTTGCGAACTTTTAATCCTTTTCTCATATATGTGCATTCCTTGTAACGAAGTTGCCAATAGAGCGAAGCCAGAATTCGAAAAGGCACTTTATCAAAGGTCAGTTGTGCGCCGTTGCGTTTCTGCGGGAATTATTCGTTTCGTTTGTCGTGGGTCAAGTACGGGGAGGACCGAGCAATTCCGGAATCGTATTAATCTTCTGCCGTCGATTGGCTGTCCGCGACACTGCCGGGATGCTCGCGAATTTTTCATTCTCCAACCTCCGCTCCTTTTGCTTCGTCGCGACTTCGCCTCTATCGGTTCCTCGAAAAAAAAAGGAGAAGACGATCACTGTAGTCGATAGCAGTCTCCTATAATTTATTGTTTATCGTCGAATAATTCCGCTGAATAACTCGATTCGTTGCGTGCCTGCCGTAATTGCTGGTGAGATTAACCGTAGTCAAATAGTGGGCTCTTTTCTGCGAATGCTCACGCATGACCGTCTAAAAGAAATCGATAGCAACGCGAATGTCCATTCCGAAGCGTCCACGTGATATATGTTACGTGGTATATGCGGACAATCGCGGGTTAACGCGTCAACCTGGAATTCGATTAGTTAATCAGTCGCGTGTGGCACGAAATTTTGATACAATTTTACTTAATCGGTTGAACGATCACCATGGGATCATTATGCATAAAACAGAAAACAGCTCGTTGTTTTCATCAATTATTGCGCTAGTGAATAATTGAGCAAGAACTGACGGGCTTGCATTAATCAGTTACAGATTAAACGACTCATAAATATAATATTCAACGAACGAGCGTGCGTATTATTGCTTTAATTCAATTTCCAATCTAATCTTATCGAACTTTGATTTCATTCGTGAAAATTATTTTGGTTTTGTGAGTTTTATCGTCTCGCATTACCGCACGTATCGCGTGTGAATATTTGTTTTGACGTACGCAGTAATTAATAAAGGTATACGTACGAAGTATTATAAATCGTAAGTAAAATAAATTAATATGGATTATTAAACGCAAATATCGTGAAAAAAACATCAACGTGAAATAAAATGCTGCTCAGAACCGTGAATAAGCCGGTGACATTCAAACAAAATGTCGGGAACACGAATCAATAATTTCATTTCGCTACAATGGATCTCACATGACGTACGATAAGAACGGTACGTAATGTACGAGATCTCGCGTTGTGTTTCTTTTCTCGGTTGGCGGACTGGCGGCAGGGCGCGTAAATACACCACAAAATCTGTTGTATTCGCGAACCGTAAGAATCACGACGCTCCATGAATGCATAAAGTGTCGGTTTCCGCCGCGCTGAATTGTATTTACCGCCGACCGCATTGAAAACTTGCTTGCTCACGGCACACGGCGGCGAATTAAAGTCTATAAAATCCCAGCCCGAATACGCCCCGAAATGTTCATCTACGCACGAGCGATACGAATCGNAACGTATCCGTCCGCGCAACACAACCCGGCATCCGTCCGACAACGGGTGTTATACGAAATCACGGGCTCGTAAACNAATCTGTCGCCGGTTCTGCGTAGCGCGACCGCCGATTTTATGGCGTCGTATCCGAACGGTTCGACGACAAAAGCTTTGCGGATTGCGGGTGTTGCAAGTTGCTCGAACTCTATCTTTCCCGGCCGGCTTTCGCCGTCGGGCGTAACGCTGCTGTTTTCGTTTTCACCCGTCGTCCGCTTCCGGAATCATTGTATCGCCGAAACTAGTCTCACGTATCGCACGCTTACCTTGCCATCAAATCCCGGTGCCGTTTTGTTCTAGCCGGCAAGGACGGTGTCAAAGGATGCGGTTGTGTTTATGCAGTAAAATTAGAACGATAGACCACCCTCGCGACGCAACAATTCCCTCAGAATATTGTACGGTTTTCATTGAATGTTATTGCGTCTCGTCATACATACATACCCGCTGTGTATATAACTGTCAATAGAAGCACGTTCACATGGCACATTCGTACTACAGCGATGGTGTTTCTAGATTTCGGTTCTGAATCGCGTAACGTAGCGTAACTCGAAATAGATTAAAGTGACCACGACCGATATTTTGTTACCCGATATCGAGTTCCGCTACGGTTAAAATGCTATACATGCTCGAAATTGTGCTGAATTAGCTATTGGGAGGATACATAGGATATGTAAATTCTGTAAATAGCTTGTTACGAGTCGACTAATACCGTTTGATTCAATTAACAACATCTGCATTAATGTAAGGTAATTGATTAATTTTGGGCATCAAGGATTATTATCATAAGGGTACAGATTGCATTTTATCATGATGTTATATAGCAATGAAAATTACAAATTAATAAAAAAATTCCAAGCTGTTTCTTTATTAATTAATTTATAAAAGAAACTCCGAATTCGAATATCTTCATTAATTCTTTTACGGAATATATCATATCACTGGAACATATATATTCCCGCAGGTGACAGAGTTAATTCCTAACAATATTAAAATGTTTAAATCAGTAGCAGGTTTACTTTGTTACTTTTATCTTATAACATCTTTTAAATTTGGAATTTTTAATTTTAATGAAATTGTATTCGCTTAAAAAGAATTTTTAAATATTTTTGAATGTATTCAATTGTGATGTAAAAAATAATTTATTAATTGATTATGTTTTGCTATAATAAAAATATTTCGCGACGTTTCTGGCTATGTGTGTTACATTTTTTCAGAGCCAACTTTAATACAATATATCGGATAACATATAAATATTGTGAAGAAATAAAATCGGTATTGATTTATTTATTGTATTTTTTATCGCTTTATCTTTCAAAGTCGTAGAATGTACGTGAGGCGAAGTATTCATTTAAATCCGTGCCTGAAAGTGCTATACTATGCACTCTGCGAATGCTCGAAAATCGCACTCATGCATAACGACCTAAACACTACCCGTGCAATCCTCTTGATTTACGATTTTAGCGAAACGACCGGTTGGGTACCGACCCATAAAGTCGCCGCTTTTACTTCCCTCTTTCGTGTCAACACGCGCGAACTTGACGTTGATATGCAGAGCCCGATAAGTCGCGCTATAACCGCGCGTTTCTATATAAAGTTATTATCTTTATCGGATTACCAATCGCAGCACCGGTATACCTCGATTGTGCAAGACATTGTGTCTTCAGATAATGTCTTCTTTCTTCTTTGACTAATGTATCCATTGCTAATATTTCATCATTGAACAATGATAATTTATTAAGGCTGAATCTCTCTCTCTCTCTCTCTCTCTCTCTCTCTCTCTCTCTCTCTCTAAGATTTAAAAAATCAATGAAAAGATTTAAATAATCAAAGTTGTAATCAAATTGATTATATACAATCATGAAAATAACTTACGAAATTGTAACTATTGATTAAACACGCAGTTGCGATTATTCGTTTCATAACTATTCATCGTGACTATTACATTTAAATGATCATTGTAGCAAGAATTTCGAAGCAAATATTCCGTAATATTAACTTCTCGTTTAATATCCTCGTCGTTCTGTCTCCATCGATTGCGTTAACGTCCAGTTTGACATGAAATCTCATTGGTAAGTTTTCGTTAGGATGTCAAGCACGCACGAACTGCGCTACTCTTTCGTTCGCACGTCTCCTTGGTATTTTTTTCTTTCTTCACTTGTACCCCGAGGGGTATTTTGCGAGCCTTCGGAGCAACCGTGTCAGTATCATCAAGTTAGATAACGCCGGTGTCATCCTGAATCCCAAGTACAATATCTCTTCTATTCGCTTAAGGCGTCCTGTCCAAAGATCAGCGGCTTTTCAGTCGCGTGAGCGATAGATCTTATGCCTCTTAAAATTCCAACCTCGACCACCATCGGTATCGTCCCATCCTTTCTTCTCCTCCGCCTCCTCCTCGATTTCACGAGGACGCGTCGCGAATCCTCCAGCAAGAACATCATCGTTGTATCTGTACTGTAGCTGTAGTTCGACTCGTAAAGGCAGAAACGTCTTTATTGCATCGTGCAAAAAGCGACGTTGTGTTTGACCACTTAATGAAATTGGTTCAATGATTAATTCCAATAAAACGGAGGAGGTATACAATAGAAATACGGCAGTTAAAACTAAGTTTCTCTGAATAATACTTTAGCGAAGTGCAATCTGAAGTCTCGATGCTGTCGCGCGACTTAAAAGTATTTTAATTAACGACTGACTAAGATTGGGATATTGAAATCATGCGTAATATTAGAAATTGAATATTTTTATTGAAAAAAAAAACTTAATATAATTTCGAGAAAAATACGCTTCTAAAATTATATACATGTAATTATTAATAAAAATTTACTAAAAATATATTTAATTATTTAATGTCGAGATAAATTTTGTATAAGTTATAAAAGCTTTTAAAAATTATTAACGCAAAAATAGAGAAGATTTTTTAAAGATAATATTAAAATCATTTATTTAAAATTATGCCACATTTGATAAAAAATGTGGGATAATAATGTGGCATAATGTTATAACATACTTTGTTTCTTCAAATATTTACTATTTAATAAGCTGTATCTGATTAGATCAATACTTTAATCTTTAAATCTCATTACGAAGTCAGATTGTTTAAGTGTAATCCAAATGTTTAAATAGCAAACCAAGCAGAATTTTTTTATCATATAATTTTTTTTAGCGACTCGTTTACAAAGATGCTTAATACTTTCTGCACTGATTGTAATTCCTTTTTTTTTTTGTGAAAATAAAAATCTCCCATTTGCAGAGTGAAGACATGTAGATATTCTCACTACAGTATACTATCCTCCACGGGACACGAGTAGAAATATAATATCCTGGAGAAATTGTGTCTCATTCATTGCGTTTCTAATTTTCATCGTTGTTTTTTTCATATTACGCTTGCAACGTATTATACGCTCCATCTCACGAGCAGCGTCATTTTAATCAACGATCTACCATACTTTGCCACTATTATTTTTTTCTTACAAAAATAACAGGAAAATAGCATTAAACTAGAAAAATTAAGAACAGCCCGAATTTTTGTATTATATTGATTCATATCATCTTTACTATTTTTATATTTTCTTGAAGCTTAATCAAATTTCAATATTATATTGAAATTTTATGTTTACCGGAATTACTATATTTTATTCAAAATTTCCTGCAAATTTTCGCTTACTTATGCATGATTTGCATATTTAACATCATCTCTTTCTGCGAATTTTATATTCCGGATATTGACGGATATCGAAAAGATATCGGAAATATCGATCAAAAATTAATATTAATTTTTTTTATACATAATATTACAGGAAGGATAAAACTAGTTACAGCAGCGTTTTTAAATTTACTTCAATCAATTTTAGAATAATTTAATTAGCTTGAAATGTGCTTGTACCCGTTTGATCTGCTTTTGTATCCAATAATACTTATATCGTTTATCCTTCCTCACCTTCCATATACGGCAAAGTTTGGCGGGGGTTTATGCAAATATGTGAAACTGCAACGCGAGCGAAATTCTCCCAGATTATGCGGACGTTCTTGCTGAGGGAGGTACATGTTTACAAGAAGCCGACGAAGATCGTAAGTTTACCCGAATGCGCGATGTATCTTCTCATGAAAGCGGATATCTCCTTTTTTCCTCTTTTGTCGTTCGATCTGCATCTCCATCCGTCATCGTTTCACTTTGACGTGAATTTTGAAAAAGCTTCTTTCGCGTAACTCTTGTAGAGAAAAGCATGACGCTAGAGCAGATAGATCTCGGTAGTAAGATAGTAATAAATGACACTCGTAAGGAAGATGTATTACAATGCAGATTATATTACAGTATGGTGTACCCTAAAGCTTTATAATACACAACGTAAGCGTGCATAACGCGACTTGTACATTTTAAGATCATAAATCTACTTACGTACGAGAGGATTAAAAAATTATGCGTGTACTACTTTTATACGCTCAGAAAAAGGAAAAATTTGAATAGAGACAGTATATCTTTTTTTATCGAATTACATGAAACATGATTATCGATAAAATTCTATTTCCTGAAACATGATTATCGATAAAATTCTATTTTCTTTTTCATATGTCACGGAAACTGACTGCTTCGCAAGATTGACTTGTGGTCAGAAGCTTGTCACGTTAAAGTTCAGCTTAAAGTTCAGAGGGAGTCCCTCGGATGATGGCAAGTGAAGGCTCAAAGATACGGACTAATTGTCAGTAATGTTTGCGACTGAACCGAATGCTACCGTGGTAAATGTTTGCGGTGCGCCAGCGGTACAAGGATCCCCCGTAGTCTGACCACTGACTGTTTTCAGAAACGTCCGCTTTACCCGGGAGTGGAAATGCACGTTGTAACTATTTGGCCAGACCGACGGTCAAACTTCCGGCTGCGAAATTCGACAAATATCCGACGGGTACTGTTTGCTGCTTAGGAAGTGAGACGCAGAACTTTTGACGGTGATATTGGCAACGCGTTAAGCAAGCAAGGTGTTGCTTGTTGCGGATTTGATAGAAATTATGTATAGCAATTATCAAAGACATAGCGGACGATATAGAATTACAATTTGTAATTTTATACTTATTATATTCTATACATATTATTATTATTATTATTATTATATGACTCGTGTTAATTTCATTTTTCCAAATCGATTAATTCAATCCGAATTCTAATTTTTTATATAGTGTTCTGAAATTCAATTAAGACAGACGTTCGTTGCATTCATTTTATATGCATTATCGACAATGCTTGTCGAATCTTTTTCGGAGTTCCAAATTTTTAATAAATTCTTCAGACATGCATAAATATTTGAGCTAAATTATTCAATTGTTATTAGATGGTTTTATCAAATGTTTTATAAATTACAATGAATGCAAGTATAAGCAGCGTACTTTTACAATTTTAAATACTGACTTTCTGAAATAAGCAGTTTCCCTCGACACTAAAAGCGTCCGATATCAAAATATGATCTTCATGGTATGGCCTTAAGAAGGTTCTTAATGTCGCGAAGCTGAGTCATATATTACAAGCAACTTAACGTACGAGAGGCAGCTTCCTTGCACCGGCGCGACGGCGCGCACCAGCGCTTTTATTAAAACGGAGGAAGACACGTTTGCCGCTCTAGTGAATCGTTTACCCGTTTGAAAGATTACTTTCGAAAGAAACGGAGGCCCACTCACGATGATTTGCCGTCTGCAGTAGTTCTCTCTGCATTCGTGCAGAGGCATCTCATTGCCGCTGTAAAATTAGATTTTCGAATTGCCGTTATGTGCAACATCATAGCTGTTGTTACGCATTTTCGCCGTGACGGATGGCTAAGTATAACAGAGTGAAAGGACATTTATCGACATTGTAGGCAGCAGTCACACCGTTGTAATTATCTACCCCATGTGCACATGGCGGAACCCAGCTCTATCGATTTTCTAGACACGATAAAGCAAATTGCGACGAGATCGTGCATTACTTTTCGAAAATTGCATATCTTGGCAATATATGTATTTCTATTCTATTAATGAGTTTATTGAAAGAATTTACTTTGAATACGGTATAAAAGTATAATATATACGTATGTGCTTATAATTTGTATACATATACTGAAAGATATGGATTTAAATCTAAAGTAAAATTATTTTGAATACATTTGCTTACTTTAATGTTTATTAATTGTTTAGTAGTCACGCCTTATTGAGATAATAATTTAAATCAGATTCGTATGAGATAAATATAGAAATTTGTATTAATATCTATAAACAAAAGGTAACATGTACATATATAGTGATATTGCATATGATGTTAAATGGCAGATTGTAAACAGTACTTACTATGCGTGTGCACAAACATCGTAATAATAATTAAAGTTGAATCGAGGGATATGTTTTATGAACACTCGAGACGGCTATGAAAGTTACTAGAGCAGCTTATGAATTATATAGAGAGGAAGATACATGTTTCACTGTCATAAACTCTTGAATACTATTAAAATTACGATTTGTTTCCTCTTCTCTTTTGCTCTCTTTCTCTTTCATTGTTTCTTTTTCACACGTTTCGATCCTTTAATCTTTTGTATATTAGTGACACTGCAGCAACTTCTATCTCTAGTTTTTGTCCTTTATCTGCCATCTCTTGCTACTTACTAATTTAATGTGTTCACAAGCTTGACTTGAAGCGCTACCCTTCGCCGAAGAACGTCAGGTGTCAGAATTAGAAATTATGGTTCATATGGCTGTCACAGTGATAAGAAGAGAAAAAATGGAATATTTTACAACATTTTCTTACAATAAAGATCAATGTTTTATCATTTATCTATAATATTCTCTTTCTCAATCTTGTAACGCATAATTTAGCTTATGACAATTTAATTAACATCTCTAAAGGTTGAATAAAAATTAAAAATAATATAGTTAAAACTTTAGCTTTAAAAAAATTGGTAAATCAATAACCAGAGTTACATACATGTTGAAAGAATTGAATAAAACGTACGGTTTTAATGCGGTAAAGAATTTGTGTTTCGATGAAAATGAAATTTTCATAAGCATCGTTAATTTTACATGCTTGCGGCGACGAATTGTAAATCCTGGTTTTATCTTGGGGCAACGGACGGTCAGGGGACAGCATTATGCGAGTTCGCAACTATTCACAATGAGACAAATTGTTAGATTAGCCTTCTACTAACCCGCAATATTCATTTTCCTCGGTTGCTCGGTTGAAACTCTTTCGCATCGGGCCGAGGATTCAAGTCTTTGGACCTTTTCCATTTTCCGGTAAATCCCGCACCAAAACGTGCAGCTGCAGGACGCCCCGGCTTACGTTTTCAACTTCTCTACCTTTCCCCTTTTCCTCGTACGATATGTCAGTCGCAAAATCTGTTTGTTTCCGCCGCTATGCGTCACCTTCATGCGAAAGGACAGGATAGTCGCAACAGAGTCATGTGTCAACTAGCAAGCTTTTTCTTCTCTCTAAATTCCCGTATACACGTATACAGATTTCGACCGCTATAGAGATTACACTGTAATTTTTTTTCTTGCAATAATTTTATCAGTCATATATGTTATTAATATTACTGTCTTCGATCACAAGAGTCAAAGTTCTTGCGACGTCGTGTCCATTTGCTAAAAGTAAATGCTCGGTTATCTTTGTGAAAAGCTTAACGTTATACCTACGCTTGAAATATATAAGTTTTCAAAGAATTTTGATTTCGATTCAACAGAGAGAATACATTACGGTGGAATAGTACGCGCGTACGAGTGTCTCTGCTCTCTCATCTTTGCGGTATAGTTTATTACAACATGAGCTTTCCAGTTTTGCTAATTAACGTTCTATAGCGCGAATCACACGTGCACCTTAAAATTAATTTTCTGGCCGAGATTGAATTTCAAAGTGTCGTGGAAAATTAAGCGGACACGTCGAGCTTTGTCAAGAGCAGAATGGCGTGTTTCCCGGGGTTTCCTACAGGTTAGAATAACCGTGTGATAGTAGGTTCTGCTGTTTGCGCAGTTTCGCTCTTCCCTTTTCTCTTATCTCATACATACCTAATCGCGCAGCTATTCTGGTCGCGCTTGTGCAAAAACAGGCCAGTCGTCAAGTATTCATCGCTGCGACACTCTTGCATCGCTTTCGTTTCTTTGCCTTCGCTCTTGCCACCCAATTAGCTGAGCCCTTCTGTACATTTTTTATCATTATGATTCTTAACTTTTTCTCTTTCGTTAACTGCCACGGGCACTATTGCCTGAAGCTTAATTCCCATCGTGCCACATTATTGGTAAATAGAGGTTTCTTTTTGAGCGACATGCTTTTTTTGCTATAAAAATATTAATTTCGCAACTAAATGGAGTGGAAGCACTTCCGACTTTGGAAGCTCGCCCGTTCTCGGTTCATTATTCCGATATTCCGTCACAGCGTTCGAATGTGTTTTTATTCTGCCTGCGCGCGCGCATATTAAATTTGCACGAACGGAAATGATATTGTCGCTATCTACGCGCGTCCGAGCATCACTGGGAACATTTTTCTGGACTTTTGTTTCATTTTATCAAAAACGTGGCATGCATAATGGACATCGACGCTGCTCGATAAAAGAAATGTAATATAAAAGAGATATTTCTGTTATGATTCTTTATCAAATTAAATTGCGTATCTCTCAAACGTGTTCATTACAGTAATTTATTATTTTGTAGTAATTTACGTAATATAAATATGCACTCGCCCGACGGTGGAAGTTTCCCCGGCTGTCTTGCAATCAGCAAGATTTATTTCACGACGCGCCGCGATAACTTCTCTCTCGCCTCGCTGTTTTTCTGCAGCGGAAAAAGTGACAGAGTACCAAATGACCGAAGATGAAAACTGTGCCTAGTCACGTACAGCGTTCTGTAGAGCGTTGAAGTTCCTCGCCCATCAGGCGAAAATTACTGATGTGTAAGCCGGCACTTTGGCGTGCGCTCGTCTAGATAATACGCTTGAAACGTTAAAATACAATGAGAAGCATTCGTCTGTTTACGCGAGCGACTTTTACGGCCATACAGCCAAAGGATCAAAGTATACGTAGCGTGTTGAATTTAGTTTTCCGTACTACCCCATGTGCGATTTCATCGACGGGTTTCGAACGGACTATCTATGTCTTGCATCGCGCGTAGGATTGTTCATAAAATTACAATCATTTGACTTACAAATTTTCTAGTCGTTTAAAATTTACATCTTCCCCGGAATGCAAAATGTAAATTTAATTTAATACCACATAAATAAATTAGAAGAGTATTTATTAAGTTATAAATTCGCTAATTATATATTTGTACAAGATTCAACAATTTACAGCAACAACGAGTTGCAAATAAATGAAAATTTCTACACTTGATGTACAAAAATAATACTGCAGTATTGTATTATTTTGTATCATTATTATATAAAGTCAGCATGCTATTTTACATGATACATATAATCTGTATAGAAATAGAAGAAACTTATAAACGACGAAGATACACTTGTCTTTAATATCTCTAAGTCCTTCGTTAAACTTTGTCCGTTTTTACTAAAAAGAAAGTAGAGGGAAAGTTTGATAAGAACTTTCCTGAAGAAAAGAAAATCGAATTTCGCGATTAAAAAGCCCATTTCTGATTCTAACGGTGCAAGCTACTTCACGTGGTAAGTGAGAAGGATTCGTGGTTTCAAAGTTTAAGGCGTATCTGATCCTGTATCGGAGAGTCGTTCCTCGAAAGTGCTCGAAACCGATAAGCCTCGCGAAAGATTCGCAAGCATCGGTTGCTATCTATCTCTTCCCTCTATCCGGTCTTCTTTCTTCATTCCCTCCCCAAAAACTTTCGGTTAAAGCTGTGGCTTTCAACTTTTCGATTTTCCTTCGAGTTTTGATAATCTCCAGTAGTATTTCTCGACCGCGCAGCCGAATCTCGGGCACGTGTTTATTGTAACGAAAGGTTAGCGGGAAGACTCGTGACGCGAATGTTAAGCTAATTAGCAAAAAAATGTGAGAGAGGCGGAGCAACGCCGTTGCCCGTGCATCAGGCAATTTATTTAGTGAATGCAAGACGGCCGAGTAATTCAGGCCCGGAATCCCTTAGGAGGAAACGATTTCGGTGAAACGTTCCAGAAAGTCGTAAAGCTCGCCAGCCACGGAGAGCCTTTAACTTGGCATCCTTCACGGCAACATTGCAAAAGCCATATATCACCGGCGGCCGCGGACGCGCATTAAGTCCGCGTTTGTCCGGAGTTTCTCCGCGCGGGGCGCATTCGTTGACACGCCGTAATTTTATCATCCCGAAGACGAATAATTTTAACGCCATTGTCGGCAAAGTTCTCAGCAGTTTGGTCAGGCCGCCGGAGTATATACGTATGTGCCGCGGTCAAAAACTCTTCGTCGTACGTTTCACGGGAAGGGGTTGGAATATATTTACATATTTACGTAACTTATTTGCATCCTCGATAGGGACTTATGTACGCGCCATCGTTAAGAAAGCTTTCATTAACAGTGTAGTTTAGAACCTTGAGTAACGAGGGCAGGCAGAAATTCATGCGACAGTGTGGTAGTTAAAGAAACAATGACGCACTTGGAAAAAGATCCGCGATAGCGAATGCACCGTGTTTATGCTACTTCTATTCCATCTCGGCTGACTTTATTTTCATCGAAATGGTTTTCTCTTTTGGTTACCTCGAACTTATCATGCCACGGCTGGCGATTACGTGGGTCTGCACCTTCGTCTGTGCCCGTAAAACTTCATACACATTTATGCGCCTCCGTAAAGTGGAATGGTTGCTGCGTCCAAATCGCATTTGGCGCGTTTCATACAAATGTACCGTCTGCGTGTGCTCATTTATCATGAATATTGCGGTATCCGGGGAAGGGGAGGGAAGGAAAGGCAAGAGGAGGAGAAATTTGATGCAGAAAATCAGAAGAGAAAGAAAGGAAGAAAGCAACGTAGAATCGGACGCGGTGTAAGGTGACAGCGTAACCGTGTAATTCTATCTGGCTAAATGACAGTTTTGTATGAAATGTAATATCCGTGCATCTGTAAAAACCCCCTCGTGGAGAAAGTCCACGACAATGGCAAATTACCATAAATATTTACTGAAGGATGCAACATCAATAGCTCGTAATTAAATCCTGTTGCATAATTTGCGAGCCGTGATGGATTACAGTAGTTATAATTTCATGCTCATGTATGATGGGGATTCTACAGCATCTATTATCGGTATAATTTCTGGATCAGAATTCAGCAACGGAGTTAATTAAATGCAATTTGCTATGATATTAATAATGCTCTGTTGACGAGTACCCGGCGTCGATATGTAGCGTATTCCAATTTTAGGAAAGGTGCTAGAGTTACGGTTTGTAGACACGTCTGTGATGCATTTGAAAATATTCCACTGCGGCGGAAGTGCAGCGCAAGACATATCCAGCAATTCTACACGCGGAACATGCAACTGCAGCAAAGTAGTTCATCTTTTATTCAATACGCGTTCTAAATACGAGTAAATGCAAATTTTACATATTTGAGAGCATTTGATGAACACTTTATTCGAGCTTACCGGGGCGTTTTACAAAAATGGAAATCAATTGTATACTATTGTATGCTATTTTGCGAATTACGCAGATATCGGCAAAGCACGTTGCGCAATTGCGTATGTTATAGTTTAACATAAATCTCCGATTCTCGCCGTAATACTGAAAATTATGGTTCTGACATGAAGTGACGCTTAAGATTTTCGCTTAGCGTGCCGCTCACTCACTGTATTTTGCACTGAATGGACTGATGCGATGCGATGCACACACAGATGTGCCAGACGCAACAGCGCCCCGCAATACGCTACGTTACGTGTACGGTATTTGCTTAACTTGATTGATAAACAGTCCCTCGATGGCGTGGAGTAGCTGCGCCACTCCCGAGTTTCGATCTGGGCGGACCTCTGGGGACCCGGAAACGTTTACCTCGCACGTCACGTATACGTCGTGTGACGTAGATACTTTACGAACCACTAGTTCTCAGCGGTATCATTCATGCGTTACATTTGTCTGCTAGGGATGATGCGGGCGTATCTACTGTTGTACCAACACCGATGAACCGTGCAAGCAATACGCGGGAGTGGATATATAAAAACGCCCCGTTTACACATCGGTAATAGAATCCTGTTTACGCCATTTAGCTGACGTTACCCGGTGGAATAGAATTTCGCGAATTACACGAACCACACGTGATCGGACTGAACTGGTCACCTTGTGTAAAAAACATACGGAAAAAAAATACAACAGTGCCATCGTCAGTCGTTCGTTTCCCTCTTTTTCTCTCGAGGCAAATTTAAAATTTTAATTCAAACGGATACGGGACGTATCTGCCTGTGTGTTACACTTTCAATAACATTTTAAATACTTCGTTGTACATTCGATTGCATAAATTTGTCTGATGTTAATGCAGCGAATGTTAGCGAATTATACGCGTTGTGCACAATCGATTTCCATGCCGTGGCTTAGCTATATTGATTGATTGGTACACGTACACGTTTAATAATTTGTATAATTTTTTTTTTTAAATTTGCTATGATATTATAATCATATTGTGTAGAGACTTAAAAGAGATCTCTTTTTTTTTCTAAAATTTTTCTAATAAAGCCACATATTGCGGTTTTTGTGTCTATGAGCAATAAAGTGTTGTACCGTGATCTAGAATTAGAGTCCGAGGTTTGCGGGCTTTCTTGCCGGTGCGATGCATTAAAATTCAATCTTCACAGCCTAAAGCGTATCCTCGATCCTTTTTTTTTTATTTCGCGAAAAGTAATTAAAGCCAGCTTTGCCGTTTTGCTCCTCGTTGCTTCGTTGGCTGCGGAGACCGGGCAAAGGCCGCGGAGAGAGGGCGCAAAGCCGAGATTCGATTTACCCACCGTTTCCTCCGTAGCCGAGCGTCGTAACACGGACGGATAAAAACCCACCCCACGCGTTCCCGTTCCGAACTTTTTCTTCCGTCTCGACGTCATTCTGTACCTGCGGTTCGCCGCCATATTCCCACATATTACGCCGACGTCAAATAATCTCGCCATCGAAGGTGAATTTATACCGAATACCCTACCAATTTCGGCCCAACAAGCGATAAAACATGTTGGAACCCTCTCCACGTAACTCACTCTCTCGCCAATCATGCGCATGCATTTCCCTCGGCCTCACCACTCCGCTCCTGGCCTTTCTTCTCCGTGAATGGTACTGCATAAGAAAGGAGAAAAAATTTAATTTGTCGCACCAATTTCGTGCAGTTGCGCTTCGGCATTTTGGACTACCATAGCCACTACGCTATGTACGCTCTCCGTGCGGTCAATATCAAGTGCAGAGAGAAATAGAAATGGTTTCGCGCGATATCATGCCGCGCAAAATATACCGATTGCTTTTGTATTGTACACTAGCTTTTATTAAGTTAGATTCTATTTTATGGACACGATAGACATGTTTCCAAAATATGAATATTGCCGTAAACAATACATTAATTATCAGGCAACAGAAGCAGATCTGCGATAAAAATGACACCCTAAGAGTTTGATAATCATTCAAGATGCAAGAATATAGTAGGTCAATGTATTGAAATTTAAGTGCAACATTTATCATTTTATTATCGTCTTGTATGACTCGCGTATCTGCGATCCTTTAAAAATTTGCGTTTTTTACCGTAATACGGCGAAGCTCGTTCGAACTAAATGATGAATGTGGAGCGTATAAACGTTATTCGCAAGAGAGAAACACAATGGTTATTTTCGGACTTGTAAAAATGGACCATTAACCCCATAAATAACTTCACGATACATGACGCATGGTAAACATGATACGTAAAGCAGATCAAATGTTTTGTAGGGATGGAAGACTGTTTCTGCGGTTGGAAGTGAGTGGAACGTTGTAACACGGAGGGTGTGTTTGGGCAAACCAAAGTGAGCTTGAGTGTACGGGTCTGCCTCTATAATCAATACTTGCGTACGTGAACGAGCGGAATGTAATTTACGATGTGCCAAGCGCTATGCCCGAAATATCTTGTGGAACTTGGGAACTATTTTAAACGCTACGGCGGACGCGGTATTCCCGAAGAGGTTCCGTCGTTGAATCGCACCTTTTTGCCATTGGAAGCAATTTACTTGCTCAGCAGAGCGGCTAACATTCGAAATAATGTTTACTGCGCTGTATTCAGTTGATTTATTGATTATCAATTCTGTTTAAGTTCAACTACAATTTTTCTTCTGCGCGCGAGAGACGGTTTTTTTTTTGCAAAATGCTTTCTCCTTTTTATATGTCTGTCTGCGACTCTTCGTTTTGAAGTTTCTATTTTTCGTAACTTTTTCCGACGCATTTGGGTCACACGCGGGTTGTCTACCGTGGAAAATGTCTGTATCCGTTATTGGACACATAGTTCCGTGATTTTACCATCTTGTATCCTTTTCACGTTCGATCAACCAGGACACCATATATGGAGGATGGTTTGCACGTGCGCAAGACGGTTCGTAGATCGCTGCACGTAAGGATCGTATGTGAGGCCGTCCGGGTGATTGGAAAGGGTTTCTGCAATAGAGAGAAAGATATATATACGTGCAAGCATCGCGACTCGCCCAGTTTCGTTTACCCAAAGTTAGAATTACCGACACGTTCGTAACGAAAACTGGGAAATACTTTGTTGTTTCTTATGTATCCCTATGTATTTTAGAGAAAACCGTTTTAAACTTTCATTTCATTTGATAGCTATTTGTACTTTTACAACACTTTCGAAATAGATTGCCATTTTAAAATTAAGTTTTATTTTTTTTTATAATAATTTTATTCAAAGAATTTTTGTATTTTTCCTACAAAATTCGATTTGTGCTTTTTAATTATAAATATTATTTTGTTTGCGCTGTTAAGTTTTGACATCTTTAGTTCAGACTCAAAAGTTGCACATGCGAAATTTTACTGGATAGTATAGAATAATTTATTTATATTGTGATAAATTGTTTTTAAAAAAATGCTATTTACAAAATTTGAGATGAACTTAATTCTGTAATTTTCGAGTATTGATGTTTTTTGCCCGTAGTAATTAAAGAGGATACTATTTTTTGTTGGATTCCATTGAAATTCCGTTAAAATCGGTTCGACAATTCGGCTGGAATTTAGGGTTTTATCGGTGCAAACATATACACGTACATCCGTGCACTTTTCACAATAGCCAATATACGTTATGAAACTGCGACTGCCTGTAGGTAACACGCGGGTGTGTATCGAAATCTAGGTCATATAGCAGAAGTGACTGTCAGAAAAGAATTAAATTCTCTTGCAATATTTTATTTGTACATTTATATCTATGTCTGTTGATATATGAAAAAGATCTTGAGTAATGTAACGCCATTGATATTGAGTGAGAGAAAACGCGACGGGGAGATACTTTCGTTACGGAATAATATATCTACGTTGAAGTGGTGGAAAAGTTGGGAAAAACATCGGAACACATGAAACTCTCTCGTACAACCATGCATCATAATTCTCGTGACAGTCTGTAACGGTAAATTATAGAACTTTGGCATTTAAAAGCAAACTTGAAGACTACAGAAAGACATTATCAGATTTTCAATTAAGATGGAAAATTCCTATTTTACATATATATATATTTTTTTTCTATTTAATAATTGAAAACGTGGATATAAATATCCACACATAGATGAAAATATGCTATGAAATTTTAATTCCTTTAAATCCTTTTTTTTTTAAATTTATAATAGATTTATATATAGATTTATAATTTGCATTATTATTGTGCGATGAAGCAATTTTTATCTCGCGTCAAAAACTTTTTATCGGGATAAGCTTTTTATTTTGTTCAATATTTTCGACTTATTATTCAAATATTTTTGGCATCTATTTCCATTTTGTGCTCACGAAATTAATCTCTTGTTTCGCAAAGTGTAATACGACGCGTCGAGCTATTTGTCATCGAACAGTTTGATAATGTACCTACGCATATCCGCTATCGTGCAACGTGGTAGTGAGAATCGAGAGACATGATCCCTCTAGATATACAAAATAAAAACAATAAAATCGAGGAAGAAGCTGGCGCGGCCGAATAACCATGCCGGCAATAAATCTGTCAGCGGGATAAAATATGCATCCGGGGAAAACGGGCGTCCCGCGCAATCAGGGTGCGAGCCTGGAACAAATGTACCCCACCAAGCGAGTGTCGGTCGTTATCGGAAAATAGTTTTGCGGCTGTAAGCCACGATGGTCCTCGTTGAGAGCGCTCGAGCCATGGCTGTTATCTTACGAGAGTAATACCTCACTGAATGGAGTCGCGGCTACTTCTACCCTCGATCTTCGATTATAGAATTTAGGATTCTATGGGACCAAGAAGGACACTCACGTTTCGAGCGTTTCCTGACGGCGTTTCCTTAGTTCAAGTGGACAACATTCAGTCAAATCGTACAAAATGTTCTCGATTAATTAATTATCAATGATGCTCTAGTCAAAGGGTATTATATTTGAATGCTTTTGGATTGGATTGCACGATTCCAGGATGCATTATACAATATGGGATATGATATTTTGATATCAGAAAGGTTTTTTTCAATCAATTTTCATTCTTTGCGGAAATTGTAACTTTAGTCGTTCCAGAAATATATCATTACTAAAGTTTTATTGTTGTTTCAACTGTTGTTTGTGATTGACATAATTCGTTACAGTTTGGTATTGTATTTTAAATTAGTTTTTATTTCTTAAAATAGTTTATTTAAATATTCCTGTGATAAGCGTCTAGACTTGAAATTTGTGATATGAGTAATGTTACTTAAAATATCACTTAATTTATATTTAACTCAATCTGAATTTATATGATTTAATAATTTTTAAACATAATTTATATTGTAATTTGATAATTGTTATTAAATTCCACAATTATTGTTATATTATACTAAATGAGGAGTTTTCAGGATAATCAAACGATTGAAAATAAGAATAATAACTGCAATGCATAACGTTCTCTCTTCGAACTTACTGCGTCTCTTTTTTTTTCGCGATTGGTATTTGTTACAAACAGCGGAGTTGCACTATGGAAAAATCCGCTCTTCTCATATGAATCTTACAATCCTGCAAAGGTTTTCCAATATCGCTAGAATGTATTTAATTAGTTTTTTTGCACAGGCCGTGATTACCGGTGTGTGTCCGCGTCAATGCATCTTTCGCCTTTCGATTTTGCGCGGAATCGGTACGGCTATCGATTATTTGCTCGATTCTCCGTGCACGTAGTCCGCGGGTCACGGCTCGTAGTTTCGATTAGGGATTCTATAGTGCGAGGTTCCGGAGGGAGCTTTTACTTTGTTTCCGCGGTGATTTTCGACGAGGGACAGATTGCGACTCGCGCTTTCGCCCATCGTGCCGGACGATTGCCGAGGGCTGACCACTTGAAACTGGAAGGGAATGGCGAGTGAGAAGACAGGGAAAACGAGAGTTGGAACAGGAGAGGCTTCCATTTGAATGGCCACCCATACCAACGGAACACTTATGCGGCCGCTGCACCGCCTCGCATCGTTTCCTCCCGCGTACCACCCTTTATACCATCCTTTTCCACCGCGTACTTTCACCCTTTGCCATCCGCCGGTCTCTTTCCTTCCTCGTCTACTTTCCAAATGTTCGAATCGCGTCCTGTCCGAGCCGTCGATTAACATCCCTCTCAACTACTCTGTCGCTCGACGCCCAGGGGGATGCAGTAACTTTTTCAATCTCATCGTAAAGAGCGACAAGAGTCGTTAACATAGTTGCGCAGCTTGAAATTTAACTGAATAGATTCTATGTGCTTTGTACATTTGCTCATCTTTTTTTTATGAAGAGATTATTTTGTTTTCTCGTTCCTTTATGCTTTTTTTTTTTGTAAAAAAAATGTTCCGTTCAATCACCGAGAAATTTATAAAGGATATTAAACGAAGCGTTTAATTCCTAAAGTTATCCTAAAGCTTCGAGTTGAATAGAATTTGACATTCGCTTGCAAAATATTGATAATATGGAATAGACACGGTACACTTTACACGAGAGAAATGACAATTGCGAAATTTCAGATTACATATCTCTCCTAAAGCATCGGATGTATACATATACGTATATAAATATCCAAATGTACAACTCACTCTTTATTGTAAATTTATGTCCCAGTTTCATTTTATTGTGCAGGATGATTGATATGACACATAATATGCATCGCACTGCATATGCACTGCATACATCCGAAACAAAAAAAAAATGCATATCTGACATATTTTGCACTACACAATCAATTTTCAATAGAATATTTTACTTGACAATGTGGGACCTATTTTTCACATACATTTAGAATTACTCCCTGTTATCTTAAATTATTGGTAACACAACATATTTTACTGGAAGGCCTTAAATAAAAACAGAGTCGTTTAGTATCCGTTTTTTCATTGGCTGGCATCTTTTTAATCATGAATACTCAATCGAGGGAAAATCATGAGTTTTTTCAGCTGCGGACAATTCATATGCGCCGACGACCAATAATTATTTAAATATTATTTCCGTTCTTCTCGGCGGAGAATCGGAATTCCGAATTCGGAAGAATCGAGACTCGTGGTTTTCCGCCCGGCTCATTAATAATGTATTATCAAAACCTCCGGGAGAGTCTTCCGGGTGGCAGATGGAACGCGAGCGTGGGATGTCAATGTTGGTGCCGGTGGCGAGGGTGGGACACGCGGGAAGTAGGTCCGTGGTGTATGCCCCTCGTAAAAGGCGTCCCAACGCCACGCAGCGGCGGGTGGCGACGGCGTCGGTGGCGGCTGCATTATCGAGTACACGGCAAGTCGCGAGTTTACAAGTTAATGCATGTTAAATCGCTTGAGCGGAATCGACCGGCGTGCATAATGGAACGTAACGCAGTCCGTGTGAGGCCCGCAGGGTTGTTTCAGGCGCCGCCCTGTAAGCGCCGCGCCGCCGGTGTCAGGGGTGTCGGTGCCGAGGGTGTGAGAGGGAGAGAGAGTTCAGAGGTCGGCCTGTGACATTATTAACAGATACGACGTGCATGGACGGAGAGTTAACATATAACGAGGCGGAATAGAGCAAAATGAGGCTGTGCGCGCGACACTCAGGGATGGGTGATGCCGCTTAAAGCGGAATAGTGATCTTTCAATGCGACGAATATTTATCACAGTAATTTACATTTATTAATTTAAACATAAATGAATTTATTCATGGTTTACACGTACCGTTGTTAGATACAGAAGCAAATACAATTTAATGATGTTATAACGTGCAATATTTGTCACGTCTGACTCTGTTCAGTTTTACTACTTACGTCGGATATTTTACAATGCAGTTCCAGAAAACGGGGAATATATCGACAATCATGGAATATTATATGTTTTCACAGCTAAATATCAATTAACGAAAGTTGTTCTGCAGATTGTTTCGCTATAGTTGATTTATAAGCGAAGCAATGAGTTTGCTATATATGTATATTGCGTTACGCATTTGGTCTCTACTTTCATGCGTCATTTGCAGCTGGGAATTTCAAGCGATATATCCGTGCACGGGATTGGCCAGGCTGTAGAAATGTGGGTAGAATTGTTTGACTAACGACATTCGGTCTTCGCCGTTTCTACCGCGCCAAATTTCGTGTCTAGAACCCGTGAGCGCGCGTGACATGCAAATTGCTTTAATTTATACGGGATCTGGAGACTGTTGTTTGGTCAGGTTGGCGACTACCAGCAGATTGGGGTGGTTTGGGTTCGGCGGACGTGCCTGAGCATCGATTGCTACGCTTGGCACCGTGCAAGTCGTATTCCGTCATTTAAAAGCTTCATCTGCAATAAGGGCAAGAATAATTGAATAGTGGAATATAAATAGGAGTAATGCTATTTGCGGAATACGATCGTTATAATCGAAGAACATGTAATTCTTTATCTATTCCGTGAATATCCTTTGAAAATGCGTATGAAGATATATTTAGTTTCAATCTTTTTTCGCAAATTATGTGTGAATTAGCTGTAATATTAGATACTGAAATTGCGCAAGAATTTATGATTTATTATAATCTACTTGTTTACTTTTTTTACCAGGATAAAAAACAGAAAGATACATTTTGTTTATACTATTTGTATCAAAAAGTATTAATAATATTCATACTAGTTATAAAAAAACAATTCTTACCAGAAATACTTCTTTTCTTTTTAATTTTAACATTCGGTGTATTACGTGAGAACGTATTACGTGAGAATAATTACGAAAATAGACGTACTGTTCGTGTAGATAAAAATTCACGCAAAGGTGCGTGCATGTTAGACACGTGGATGACAGTATATATAATTTTTTCGCTTTCCTGGTTGTAATCGACTTGCGATCAAAGGAGCGAAAGTGTGTTTCGTACAAATTTCGGATATAGTGAGTGACGTGACCTTATAACTTTGCTGTTCCTTGCTTAGGTCGATATCTCATGTAGAAACGTTAACCTTCGTGGTAATGGGGTTGAACAACCACGATAAAAGGTTTTCGATGTACTATCATTCATCCAATAAACACGAGTGATGTTAACTTCAAGTCATGTTTGATTTATTAATGTTGTCATTTTTACTCTGATATCGTTGTTAGCATAATTATGTCTATATAAATAAAATAATTCCAAAGTTTATATATATACATATATATATATATATATACAGGGTGTCCCAGAATTGTCGCGCCAATTTTCGTGAGCAGGTAGAGCGGACCAAACTGAGTCGAAAACTCCTCTACCATTTTGCGATTTTCGCAATAGTTAACGAAATATTAATTGTTAAAAATGGCCGTATTAGGCCGGCCCTCCGCTGAATACAAGCGCGCGGCGAGATATGACCGCCCAGCATCATTGTTACCAAGATCGCGAGCAGTTGTTTACTAAACGCGGCAAGTGCCTAAAAGTGGCGGTTCTGAGCTGCGATTGTCCCCCTGTTTTTTGCCATTTGTAGAAAACAACTNNTCNCGATCTTGGTAACAATGACGCTGGGCGGTCGTATCTCGTCGTGCGCTTGTATTCAGCGGAGGGCTGGTCTAATACGGTCATTTTTAACAATTAATATCTCGTTAACTATTGCGAAAATTGCAAAATGGTAGAGGAGTTTTCGACTCAGTTTGGTCCACTCTACCTGCTCACGAAAATTGGCGCGACAATTCTGGGACACCCTGTATATGTATGTGTTATATAAGTTATGTGATATTATCGTGATGAACAATATTAAGATTAAGAAAATATTTTTTAAAGATTAATAGTAGTTTAATTTGTAGTCTAATCTATTTATTTAAAGCTATTATATTCAAATATAAGCTTTCAAAGATCTTGTTAAATGTGAAAAACACGGATTTTTAGTATTCGCGTGTGACTTAAATTAAATTAATTACAGTTTTCATAAGCTAATGATTTAATACTTGATGAAATTCATTAGCTAAGAATACAAAGAGAATTATTTAAAAACGTCAACCATTTCTCTTTGAAATATAGGATCAAATTTTACATTTCCTATGTTGATAACTATATTTCGGGACCCAGGTGGGCTTTACCTGTTCAGTATGATACAAGATTGCTGTGTGAAAGTGCATCTCATCGCAGATCCCGCAATAATGTGGTCGTAGAGCTTTTTATCGTTTTTCCGTTGGGTGAACTGTAAACTCTTACATAATTCATAGTATAAACAGCGTCAGTGAACCGCGAACTGGACAGGCGAAGATTCATAATATCGGAGTTGCTTTGCAAACTTGAAAAAACACAGTTTACGCTTAAAATCAACTAAAGATTGCTGCGGTTTTAATAATTCAAACGAACAAAATATTCGTATATATATCGTATATATATCGTATATATATATATATATATATATATATATATATATATAATTCTAATATAAATCTAATAATTATTATTAATTTTTATATGCTCACAGTGTAAAATATTTATGAATTTTATATGAATTAATTTTATAAACTTGAAGTTTACGATGAACGCTTTTCAAATTTGCCACGTTTCACAAGTTCGAGAGAAGTAATAAAATTATTATTCTCTTTCTGACTCAGAGTTTTATCAAGTTTTCTTTTTGATTTTCTTTTATGCTTTTATTTTTATAGTACTCTCATTTTCCCTATTGTTTTATATCAACATTTATTTAACATCGCCACTCGTTTTTGAAATTAAAGCACGTACTCAAATGAATTCCATTGCGTTCTATTTTAGACTCACTGAATTGAATCACGGAACTTAATTACCGTAAATCGGGTTTGTCTGGCCCGGAAGAAATTTCAGATTTCGGTTAGTTTAGAATCAAGAATGATGGAATTACAAAATCCAATTACCGTAAATCTTGTTTTTTAGTCGGCCGTGGAAGAATTTCAGACTCCATTTGGTCTCGAGACAGGCGATCGATCTATGTGGGACCATAAATTTTGTTTTCCGCGCTGGCCGGAGAGGAATTTACGGTACTATCTAACGTTTGATTAACTCTCTAACTTAACACATCGAACGCAGCGGCGGGATTATATGACTGGTGGTCATGCCATTATTGTACGCTAGGTCAGTTTCTCTCGTATTTTTTTGTTCATCGGAATGAACGACTTTCTGTTTGTCGTACCATTGACCAGCATTAAATATGAAATTGCGGATTTTTATATTACTCGTGTATATAATTTATGTAATACCTTCATTTAATAAATATTCATCGATATTCACGTGACATTCCGCGAATAATGTCATTAATTATCAAATAAACTGTCGCGTCGTGTAAACTGATTGAGTTGACATTTATCGATGTAAAGATACCTAGCTGCCCCGACATAATCTTTGTCAATCCGAGGATCCCGGATTGACCTAGGCTACCCTAAGCTACGCAAGTATAACCCAATCTGTAATGCATGCGGCGAATTAGTAAGAGGATTACGGTCGCGTGTACGATCGATGAGATATAGGATTGGCCAAGATCGAAGAGATGCGGTCAACGTAACGAATGCCCTTTTCATGGTATACCGAGGTTCTTATTCTAGTTATAGTTACTTAGAAGATTAAATTTTTATGCGCATTCATTGGGATAAAAATTGATGAAATATATCATGTTTTACGTGTAAGATTTTTACTTTTAATAACTTTGGGATATATTACGTTTAAATTTTTTTATTACACTTTTACTTTGAGTCTTTCGATTTGAAATTCGTGAAAGAATAAATATCGAGTAAAAAAAATAATTGAAAACTATTTCTTAAACATTAGAATTAAGTTAAATGTTATCTTTATTATACATATAATACTGTTTTAATGATTAAATTTCTTAATGCTGAAGCAGAAGCTTTTTAAAAGTATAAGCATTTGTTCTTTCTAAAATAAGTTCTCTTTTTGAAACAAATCAAGGAAAACATTAATAGAACTCTGCTGTTGACCGTGATATGCGCGTACGATGAAACTACAAGATTTGTAGGACATTCAAGACGTCGGCCAGATGATATAAAAGTCGCATCCTTTGTTCTAATATCTTTCCAGTTTTCTCAGTATAAGATTATTGAACAAAATAAAACTCATATCGAGATTGCGACATTTAGAAATCTTTAAGATGTGTCGTGTTATACTGATAGATTTACTTGCATCTGTAGTAAATATTATACAATTTAAATTGAAAACTATCCAATGTTAATCTGCCTTGACAAATGAATATCTCCTATTTAATTCATAGCATTGCGACAACAACGTAACGTTGCCTGTTCAAACTCTATCTCGTCGTCTACCTTTTAATGGTCACTGGCTGTGGGGCTACTGCGACGATCGCAAGCACGAGCGGCGCATGGTACCGCCGTCTCGATTAGGTGAAATGGCTCTGAGAGAATTCACGGCATGTGGCGCAATATTGCCACGTGTAGATCACGTCGTGCCAGGTCGAAGAAGGCGGAGGTGGTGGCCAGGTTGTCGAGTGGTGGTTTAATATACGCTATGAAAGACGCGTAGCGTACACTATATACACACACATACATATACATACGATATACATGTAAAACGATATCATACATTACACCGAAAATCCCATAAATTTTATACGACTGAATTCGTGCTTGCGGTGATAAAGAACACATATCCGTATCGTGGATATTGAGATTATTTTTTATCTTTCAAAGTAGGTTCTATATTTCTTAGCGATTAAAAAATATCGTTGTAATATTTATTAAACACATTTTTGTTTATAAAAAATATGATAATACTTATTTAAAAATGCAATAATTATTGTAAATATTCTGCACTATTTGAGATTTATTCAAAGTTTATCAGGCATTTCATTTAATTAAATTTGATTTTTCAAAACAACGGTCTCTAAATATACATATACTATTATTAATCAACGGACAATTGGCGTGCCATATATTAAACATTAAAGTGGATTGGCCTTAAGCGGATAGATACATGTGACGGATAGAACGTGTAGGTATTTCATTGTTCAACAATTACATGACGCGTGTATAACTCATGATCAAATTGCTCAGGAAATCTCTTATCTACAATATATTCGTAATTGCATATAATTCCATTGATGAAGAATTGGAAATAAAAAAAACTTTAACTTTTAATTTTTTGTATTTTTATACTTTTGCATTTAGCTAGATCTTACATTATATTGTTTAGTTTCATACACTTATCTTCTCTTTTGTCATATTTAATTTTAAAACAATTAGCAATTCTTAGAATATTTTAAAAGAATTATGATATGTTACAAAATTATATTTAAAAAATATATTTATAAATAGTGATTCATCGAACACTATCAAATTAATGACAAATAATTGACAAAGAGAAATTCTTGCAAATTGAATGAAACGGTTACCATCGTATGTTGATCTTAGTTTACAGTGAAGCGCGTCTCGCGCTTGACTTCGAAGCTCGCGGGGACGGCGCACCTAGACCAAAAGAGCATCTGCCCGAAATACCTTGTAACATTCTCTAGGAGCGCGTATACACCGACACACCTCACATGCCTGTAGAAATTTCCTGTCGCGTTAGAGTACAAAGCCCCACGACGCGAAATTTATTTAGGGCTCGCGCTGCACAATTTGCTGCGAATTCGCCGCGACGCGTGCGTCTGGAAATTTACCCTCTCAGCAATAAGGTGAACTAAGGCAGGATTAACCGAGCTGGAAGATTTTTCAGACGACGCAAAAGATCCGTGAAAACATTATTATGATACATGAGAAATATATTAAATTATTGCTATATCGATCAAATTCAACTTTTCAAGCCACATTAAGATATTTATCTTAGAAGAATTTTTCTTACATTTTCTTACAAACAATATGTTGCATTACATTTTAAATTATAGACAAATGATATATCATTGTCTATAATTTAAAATGTAATGCAACATATTGTTTGTAAGAAAATGTAAGAAAAATTCTTCTAAGTTGTCTTCATTGTCTATAATAATATCTACATGTAATAATCTATATACATATAATATTGTCTGTAATAAAAATATGCAAATTTCAATAAGATAGTTTTTATTCTCGATCTTTTTGAAAAACATGTATGAAAAAGCATAGAAAATGGGTTCTCAAAGTTACCTTTCTAACAAAGTAAGAGTAGAACCATTGTGCTTTCAATCTGTCGATTCAATTTGCTCTACCCCAGTTTATACTGTCACGCAAGGTCTGATAACTGTTTGCACTGACAATAGGGACGTGTACGCGTCCGATGCAGTTTTACCCATGTCCTTCCTTATCCCATCTTTATGTCTCTTCCATTTTACGCGACATGCAGCAAATTAGTTCGTTAGGTGCGGGTTGCAATGTCTTGCATAATGGATTCCCGACGTAAGCAAGGCCCTTTCATGTCTATAGTCAACTATCTACTCGACTAATTAGCTCGCCTTGACACAAACACGGCAGTTGCGTAAATTATTGCACCAATACTAACACTGCGCTTGATAAAACTGACCAAGCATGAAAAACTCTCGCTTTCAGCCCATTATCTTTAACGTTTACTTTTATGAGACTGCAAATTAAAGTGCGATAAAAATACATGTCAACATTTTCTCTCTGCTCTTATTAAAATTTTATTTTCATCATTATTTTATCTAATTGACCTGCTGAGCTGATATTTATCTTTTATTCATTATTTTAATAAAAATCTGTCAAAAATCTCTTTATCTTAAAGTACATATATATGTACAAATTTAAGTTTATCAGTTCCAGTATTCATACAGATTCTATAGCTGTGCGATATATAAGATATGAAATTTATCGTACGAAGCACAGCTGCGGGAAACAACTACGCTTGTCGTCCTATCAGACTATAACGTAGTTGTAGAAACTGTGTGCGAATTTTTTTTGTTGTAATATTATCGTACAGAAAACAATCAAAATATCAAGTCCATTAAATTTTACAAAACGTGTGTGTTTATATATTATCAACGTATATTAGATCTAATCCTCGAAAGAGGATCACATTAATCACAAATGTAATGAACCTGACAAAAATTCAAGGGTTGATTCACCCTTAAGCTTATCCTTTTGTCATATTGTGCAACGCGCGCCCATGTCATGCTATTTGTGCATTATGCATGCTCGCAGTATGGTGAGGTCGGGAACACGTCGGGTTGATCGTACCGCGGCGTGTAGACGTTTAACCGTTGCTCCGTATTCGCGTGTGCGGCTTTGTATTAGATAAGACTCGAGCACGCATTCGATCACAAATGCAGAGATACCTACATGCCGTACGTATCTTACTATCGAGGGTAATAAACGTAACCGAACCGCCTGCGGAATCAATTCGCATAAGTCGAACCAGAGCGGCGTCTTGCATTCCGCGAATACCGAGAACAGTATACCGGAGCGAATTCACTTCGCATATGTAATAAGCAGTTGCCATCGCACCGCGAAGCACCATTTGATCTTTCTGGCGGTAATCCGAGGATTCAATTGCGTGTGCGCGCATCGATTCCGCCGCTCCGGAAACTGATATCATTTCAATGAACGTCATGCTCGCATTTTGCGTCAGTATGGCCTCGCATGGGATCTCGCATTTACCTCCTATAGGAACCTTAGGTAACCTAACTTTAACCTATCGGGATATACGTCAGTATGTGAAGCGGTAGAACATGACTAGAAAGAATGGTCGGCAAGTTCTCCGCTGTGTATTTGATTTCCCGTACTTTAATTGCATTTTTCCTCATTTTTGCTCCGCCGACGTTTTCCCGCAGAAAATCTCTTCGATGGAAAGATTATATATTACCACAGCTAAATGCGCGTATATTTTGCTTTGTAGTAATTAAAGGACAAATTTATGAAAATTAACTTTAGCATATGTCTTGTCTATTGTTATTACATTCCGTCCTCTATTATTAGTATTTATCTAAAAACTGCTACATACATGCTTTAGATTGAAAAAAACCATTGAAAATTCTGTCCTAAAAATAAAAATGACACAGTTTTCTTTTTTTTAAATAGATATTCAATTTTAACGATATACATTTTATGTGAGAGGAAATATTAAACAGACGACACGTCTGATTGTCTAGTCGTGCGCGCGCTACGATATCGGGCGAAAGCGAGCCGTCCTTTTTTCCCCTAACACGCCACTATAATGGATATGCAAATCATATTAACGTCAGGTGATGGCGTAATTCAGTTTCTGTCGAAAATTCCTGGATATTCTTTTTACGTCGATGCTATGCCGATAAGCATTATTTACGGTATCTTTATTACAAGAAAATGCTTTTGTTTTAATTATTAAATTTTTATTAAGATAAACTTATAAAGATAACTTATTAAGATAAAAGAAATAGTTTTTCCTATATCCTTTAAACATTTTCGATATACTTAGTAAATTGAATGCCTAATTTAAAAATTACTTGAATTTTCTAGAATTTCAAAATAGATTTATAATATGATATATAGAGAAATTTTAAAATTATTTAATATAAAAATTTAATTTATTTGGTTAAGAAAAATTCAGTTTGAAATGTGATTTAATTTGGATAGAATAGATTTATATTTCTATATACTGATTAAATTGGAATTTACTAATTATAATATTACTGAATACAAACACTAATTTTTTAAAATTTCCATTATCAATACATTTTGTAATAAAGAAATTTTTGCACTTTTGAATCAAGAATATAAGGATATTTTAACAAATTGTATCGAAAATTGTGGAATATAAACAGACCTTTAATTGCTCGCACATTGTTTCGTAACTTCTCGCTGCTTAGGCAAAAGCTGAAGACCCTCTAATGATTTTGCATTTAAGCGGGATGGCAGAAACAACTTTGCGATAGTGGTCCCCTAAGTAGCGTTTCAATTGTCCAAACGTATGTTTTGGCAAAATATACCATGCCCCCGTAATTTCGTCAAAAAGTTAAATGCCTCGCGCCGTGGTAATTCCAATGTTAATATTTCCATGTTGATACGCTGTTTCACGATAATGCGAAAAATATAGCGCAGTAGAAAAAAAGTGTTTCGTTCGTTTAATTAACATAATTATAAGGTTTATACATATATACATATCTCTATTCGCATGTAATATACGTTAGTAAGTTTGTATGAACAGCAAATACATTCAGATATGTTCGCATTACTTATCGATATCTTTGCCAAGCGATGTCCTATCAAGATAGCCCGTTTTGCATAGCTATAGAAATTGCTAGCTATAATTCTGCAGATAACAATGCAGCTGCATATTCATGAAGGCCCCGTACAAAATGCAATAGCCATTTATCTGTCGTTATATGGGAATCCAGAATTTCCAATTGCCACCATTCCAAAAATCGCAAATATTATCGCGCCTCGACGGTAATGCGCGGATTGCTGGCTCCGAAAGCTGATGAAATTCCCGAATGAAATTTAACAAAAGACACTCTGTCTCTTTTTTTTTTTTTTGAATACGAAATACCTATTCAATCGCATGCGACTCCGCGCTTCCTAAATAAGCTATGACTGCGGAGAATCTAGTTTCGCCGGGATGCTTTTACATGATACCCACGTTCTGCAGACACCGGCACAAGGGGGATTCCGAAACGACGCCTTGCCTTCCGTATTCCCAATAGTAGAAGATTCCACGTACAACCGATCGCATCTGTGTATACGTAGCAGGTGTATAAAACTGCTTTAACCAAATGCGTGCTCCAATTTTTGCTCAACTTAATATGAAATGCGGAGAAAGAGGCGAGAGATCGAAAAGATTGAAGGCATTTTGTCAAATTTGGGGCAAGATCTCTTGTGTATTCGCATAATATACTAATTTGGTATGCATATCGATGAATATCAATGAACTCTTTCGGCGCGGGAAGCTTATAAGCATAAATTAAACTTTGATCGTTTTCGCAATATTGACGAGCTTGTAGCTATCGCGCTGGTATACGTGCCCTATCCTAGAAACTTGGTTGCAAAATCAGTGGATGGTATTTCCGTACTGAAAACATAAACTTGGTTTTATGCGCGTGTTACTTTACGGTATTCATAAATATCAAAACTTGAAGTTTTAATGCTTCTGCTTTTGATCAAGTTCCTTTGTTATGAAATATAACTTTGGCTTGAAAGTGGTTCTTACATTATACGTTTCGTTACTTTTTCCAATAGCTTCGCTTATCCAATAAGATAATTGTACTCGATGCACTCGCCTCTTTCTTCTGTAACTGTATTCTCGCAAAATACAGTCAAACTTTCATAATTTTAACTTGTATTAAACTTCTTCAAAGGTATCCCGAAGTGTATATTTTTCGATTAAAAAATTCGCCATAATCGACAATTACACTGCGCAGAGATCTCGGTGATTTTTTTCCGGTTTCCGTAACATACTATTTTTCTTTAGCCGGGAAGCCAGGCATGTCGGGTGCGAAAGTTCGACGCTTAAACTGCATTCTGCGAAAACGTGTGATTAAAACACGTAACACGATACGTCAACCGTATTTCACAACAATAAACTCTAGAGATTCGTTTTCAGATATGCCGTATCGAGTGACACCCGAAACTACTGAACACGTATTTCAACGGTGCGCGATATCGTATGGCGTATATTTTCCTGAGCTAAGTGCTGTTCGCAGTGTAAAAGCGGAATTGATGTATTACGCCGACTGGCACGTTCCAATTCGCGCCGTGGCCGCGGTAATGCTTGCGGTGTTTCGGACAGCTTCCACTGCACAGCATTATGATCATGACAGAAACTCGAGCGCATAATTCCGCGTACTTGCGCGTCTTGTCTGGCGTCTGGTATTATCCGCTATCGGACAGCCTGATGATGACTGATGGAAGTCGGCCTATTCGATTTGTCGTGACGCGAAGAGAGGTAGGGAGGCAGGGACGAGGGGGGAGAGGGGAGGGAGGTGAAAAAGTGGAGTGGATCGCAATTACGAGGCTTCTGCCGCGACGTCCGTGGCATCAAGCGGGGAATTACCTCGTCTCGGCCGACAATTAGTCCGGTTTCGAACCTCCCTGCCGCCCGTAACCGCCCTCCATTGTACGAGGAATCTTTTGCCGAGCCTGCGCGAGACAGAAATAGGATTACCGTCTCTTTCCCTCGATCCTCTTAAATCTCATTTCGAACGGACGTGTCTTTTCCTCTATTTTCCGTGACCCAATCCTCTGCCGAAGGGAGTGTCGTGGCAAGAACATTAACTCGCCTCGATGTTGGAACCTCGGTTCTTACATTCTAATCTCTCTGGTCAAATTTATATATGAGTGGCGCTGTTTAAATGTTTAACTTTTCACGCTGCTCCCTCTCGCCAAATATCAATTATTTCAGAGCATGAGGCTTCGCCGTTAATTTCATGTCAACGCTAATGAATTTATGCGCGACGGAGTTTTATCATTTGAAAGACGTACATTGAGATATATAAACGACCAAGTTTATTTCGCTGTTGACGGCGCTGCAGCGCGGAAGCTATTCTCCGACGTGTTTTCAAAGTTTAGAAGCTGGAGCTGTCTTCTGACAATCAGAGTAAACGGAAGAGGAAGTCGGTGCGACTGGCAAAGATCCCGGCTGTTCGAGAACAACTAGTTACAAATGATAAAATAACAAAGTTCATTTAATCTCTCGTTCGTGCGTTCCCTTAATTGACGAGAATCAGCATTGTTTCTTGGTAAGGCAAACTTCTACTATTTTCCTTTCTCGTCCGCACTTGTTAGAAAAGGCAAACAGTCCATCTTCATTAATCATTTTGCACAATTACGTTAATTGCACATTATCTTTGATATTAATACTTACATTATTCACTTTTAATATTTAACTTTAAATCGCAATATATTTTCGTCAATTTTGAATTTATCAAACATTCATGAATTATAAACTTTAAAAATTTAACAGTTTTTAAAGGTTACAGATAACAGAAACTCCTATCAAATTTACAAATAGATTCTGTTTGAAATAAGCACAAATTATCATTAATTTTTATATAACAAAAACGTGCAATTGGCTCAATATCTTCGGACGTCTAGTTTTAACATTTATTTGCCAAAACTTCTTTTGAAATATAGCAGAAATCCGAACATTCTTTGAAAAACAAGCAGAATTCCATTAGTTATATCCAAATTAAAAAATGCCATGCGTTAGCTTCGCAAAAGCTTTGCTATTCTGTAATTGTCTGTATTGCTGAAATATTGCGCAACTATATTTCTGAAACGGCAAAGAATTTAATTAGGTTTGACCTTCTTTTAATAGGATCAATCGTTGATGCTTGAAGACTATATCCGGTTAATTAAAGCTATTGAAATGGAGGACTCGAAATAAAGGATTACGGGAATCTCGAGAATTTGCTCGCGCTCTTCGGTTCATTCTTCCGCGTGGAATTTGTTTTATCGCACACGGCTAAACTACTCCCATAAATTACTTTCTCCATGCGATCAGATAATGTCCTCAAATTCACGCGCGCAACTTCCGCCGTAGATCAATCTCTTCCCCAACCTCGCTGGTTGAATGGGCGACCGAACGACTCGCACTACTTGAGAAACAGCGTAACATTACGCCGGATTTCGAAAACAGATTGTTTCGAAAACTCGCCGGACAGATTCGCGCAGTCCAGGATTTAAATCCATTATCATGATTTTTTTTTAAGCAAATATATTTAAAGTTGTTAAAAATAGTTGTTGTTTGGAAATCAGATAATTTTTATTATATTTAATAGGACTGTGGACAGCAATCTTATATTAGCATAATGTTAGATTTATCTTGCATATTATAAATCTATTATTGATTTTTTTAAGTGCTTTTATTATCTTGTGCTTTTGTTATCATATAAGCATATATTATACATATTTGTGCCACCATACGTAAAAAATTAAATTTTTAATCGGCTAAAACCTTTAAAAATTAAAATAAATCATTAATTAATTAATTAAAAAATCTCGATATTAAAATTTAACACGTAACAGGAAAAATTGGTTTTGAAAATCAAATCCGATTATGTGCGAGTATTAAGTAACATTCAATGAATATTTATATAAATTACAAATCGTATTTCGATTCTACTTTGAACCATCTTTAGCGATGTAGTGATAAATAAGTTAAATAATCTCAAACTCTCTAACGAATACGAATATTAAAAAAATTTATTGTACAGAAAAATGTAATATTTAAGAAAAAAACTCGAGAAATGATTAGAAAATTTTTTTAAATACTCTATACTTACCGGAAAGTTTGATATTTAAACTTATTTATCACCACGTGGCTGAGAATGAAAACTTAAAGTAGAGCCAAACGTACGATTTGTAATTTGTATAGAATTAATTGAATACTAGTTAACATTAATTCACGCACAACTATCCGCGTTTGATTCTCAAAGCCCATTTTTTCTGTTATTCGTTAAAGTTTAAAAATTAAATGGAACGGTTTAAATGGAAGAGCTAAATTATGCATCATGCAAATGCATCTAAATGGTACGGCGTTTGAAAATAGACGACGCGACCGCGGTTCGGTATATTCGCGGACGGGAATAATCAACAATTCATCTCGCGCCGTTTGACGATGCGCGTCAAAAATGAAACCTCAAGGCAGAGGTATGAGCAATCGATGATCGGTTATTTACGTTTCCATCGGGCGAAGGATGAGCATAAAAATGCTACAAAAATGCAGGGACATGTAGGAAACACAAAATTTCCATCGTGCCGCGTGTAAATGCGGTACGGCCGGAAAGAGACGGGTATATCACGGTAGACGGCTACCACGGAAATTGCCCACCTGCCCGGTTTCCACGATCTCTTCATCCCCCGGTCCCTATTTCAACGCGTAGATATATGATAGATCGAAGTGCATCGAGGCACTTTCTCATCCGGAGAAGGAGATACAGCCATGCAAACGTGTACTGGATATTTTATTTCTTATTTTCGCAAAATATACACTTTTGTAATTAATAATTGCTATTAAAATATTATATTTTACATATTTACATTGTCCAATAAAAATAACGGAAAATACGCTGTTATTGCTACATATTTTCATTGTACGTTTCATGTGTTTTCTCCTGCAGATAATTTAATTCTTGAAATGTGAATAATAAAATGTAACTCTTCTTGAATCGCTTACAAAAATGCATGAGTGAATAAATACGGTAGCTTCTCTACTCCTCCAAAAGTAGCAAGCAAGTCTTTTCCTTTTGAAGTGAGTTACAAACGATCAATCCTTTTAGTGTCCTTATCTTCGATCAATATGATGTCACCGCATAAGATTTAAAAAATAGATATCGATAGTCGGGTATGATAGTCTTATATCATTAAACGATGAGTATGCAATAGCAAACTTTTACAGCAAATAAAAAAGAAATTGATTAAATGTATTTTTAGACTGCGCATAAAATAATCGTAATATTGTAAATATTCAATTTTTTTGCGATTGTATAGAAGTATAATTCTAACAGAATATGATTTTAGTCCACGTCCATTGTTATGCAAACGTGTATATTCGTGCATGCATATTATCTCTGTTTTTTGTTTTTAATTTTATATTTAAAAATATTACTTTCCTAATTATTCTCTGGTTATTTCAGAGAAATGATATTTCTCAGACTATTATACAACAGTAGCCACTCTAATAATATCGCTTCATGCAGCTAGTACCGTTTTCATCATTACTATCCTTACGACCAGTGGATGTAACACTGGAAAATATCGATTCTCTGTGGAAATCATCTTAATGCCGTCTAGTCTTGAATTAAGGTCAATAACCAAGATGGATGAGGCTTATGGAATTTCTCTGCGGGATATTTGTAGACCTCTATCTTCTTGTTTTCCACCATACTACTTGAACTGTCCACTTGCTTAATCCTGGCATTTTCTTTCCATTAGTTCTCAGATAATTGGATTTAGGGTAATGCCATTATACTATAAATACATTATTGCATTTGTTTTAGATGAAACGTATGTACATATAACAGGATCGCACAATTAATACTTAACTGATTACCATTATCAATAATTATGTTTACATTATCGTTATCTTGTGAATATGCGTATAATAAACAATATATTTTAAAACTTATATAGATACATTATTGCATTTGTTTTAGATGAAACGTATGTATATTTTATTATCAATAATTATGTTTACGTTACCGTTATCTTGTGAATATGCGTATAATAAACAATAATTTTAAAACTTATATAGACACTATCAACACAAATATAATTTAATTAACCTAATTAAAATTGACGTAATTAATATCTAATTTAATTAAATTTACGAAAATATATATGGTATTAAGAACTGAAATTAATTATTATTGTATTATATGTTGTATGTATAAAAGTTTTAGTTTATCGATTTAATTTAATTTAATATACGTGCACGTTTAATAAATATACAGATTAAATATTTGAATATTTTAGCATAGCGCAGTTTAGAAAATCTATGCTAAAGATAGTTGTTGGTTGGAAGGATGTACATTGGCACGCGCATCCCGTCGCATTACTGGATAGACCATGGGTATAAGGATAGAAATTAGGAGCGGTCTAAAGTTTGATAATTAAGAGAGCACTATTCGCTAGAGTGGTTTGTAAGTTACGATGGAGTGCGCGTGGTTTAGCTACCGTTATCTTCTATATACGTGATACCCGAGTGCCGCTGCATCTTAACTTCGACCTTCGATCCGATCTTCGTGGTCCTCTCTGCGCTCCTTGGCTGGCGCAGTTAATGCCACTCCTATCCTCTTAAGATATCGCATTATCACTAAGAAGCTTTCCGCGCAGGACGCAAACTCTCCGCAAGTATAAAAGTGGATCGGATTAAAACTTAACGTGGATCTTCGCATAATTGCATTTCTAACAAGCAAGCCCATTGCGACGAGGCAACGGTGACCTTCCTCGATTACATGGGGCTCTATTAAACGAAGTGTCGGGACCATCCGCCAGTCAGATCCTTCTTGTGGCGAAAACTCGTTACAAAGTGGCGAATTGATCGACACATTAAACCGGTAAATCCGTTCTTGCGTACGTAGCGCGTCACAATTGAATCGTTAAATTGGATTATTATTAAATAATTAGATTTACGTAATATATATCGATTTATTGTTACTTTATATTCTCATAAATCGGAACGAAATGTCGCTGTGCTAATCGATGAAATTCTCGCTGTTGCGAACAATGCAATTCATTGGGGCGCGTCACTTTGTTTAAGTTCTCTTCACGCCCATTTATCCATTACCTCCTTTCGGTTCTATGGCTCTATCGCTCGCAACTTCTGACTGAAGCCCGACGGTGTTGAAGTTAACCAGAACTTATACCTAGTTTATGCACCTGTCTCTTCCCTCTTATAACCTCTGTAAACGCGGCTGCGGCCTTTGCCGCAAGCTGCTATTCCTGCGAGCGCGAGATTGCAGCCGCCGCATCGTAGAATTCGCAACCTGAAGCACCGTCGAAGAGCGTATCAGGTTCACGCACCGCTGGTATCATAATACCAGGCACGATTCAATATAGTTAGCACATCTTCTATTAAGATCTGTCAGTAACGAGCTCAACTTACGACGATTAGTTATCGCGCGGAATAGATTTTAACATGAGCATTCACGTAAGTTTCTATCCGTATCAAATTTTGAATTTCGTAAATGCAATATATACATGTATATCGCATCTTTCTGACTTTACACGAGTCTACTTTTAAACCATGAAATAGTTCTAAACTATCTTTAGATTTCACGGAGGAAGAAAGAACATGTATATTTTTTAAATAGCCAACGGAAAAGATTATTGTATAAATTAAGATCAGAATTAAGGACAGAAGTTTGTTGTTTGTTTTGCACGTATTTTTATTACGTTTATTGGATTGATTTTAGCATAATATAAATTTGTAAAAACAAACTGGCGGTACCAAAATCAGTTATAAAAACAGTGATTCAATCACGAATGAAAATAACTCATATCAACGAAACAATAATATACCAGAACATTTCTTGTAGTAAACCAAATACATAATTTATACATAAATATATTAATAATTCCGTATAAAAACTCCGATCGATATGGGTCTAGACATATGACGCATTGTGTTCATTTTACTTTTACTACTTTATGCAAATGGTACAAACGTAATTAAATATCCATCACTTTACAATTATGTGTCGCGATTTTAATTATTTCGCATTATTTTACGATTTATGTTATTAATATATTTATTTAATAAACTACGAGCAGAGCTCCTAAGTTGCGTGGTATTTTACACGGTATTTCTGGTATTTTACGCAAACTCTAATCAAATTCCGCCTTTGTTTTCCAGATAATTCACGGCGTACACATCGAGCCGGCGCACGAAGTAAAGAAACGTAGCATCAGTCAGCCAGTACGCATTCTGCTATCCTACGACGAGAGCGTCTTTAGGTGAGTTCGTACACACATGCGTTTTCATGAAATTCAGTATTTGTCGACGACATGAAATTACGGAGAGTTACGGATCGACTATATCGGGGTACAAATCGAGTTCACCTCACAGTATAACGAATTGCCGCTAACTATCTTAAGCGGCAATCTCCTGTGAGCAATCGAAAATAGAGGAATGTTCAGTTCTAATTTGATTTATCCGTAAATTCGAATGCTTCTGATTCGAAACTTTATCTAGATTATTAAACGTCGTTGAGAGAGAGAAAGACAGCTTTTGACCATTTTTTTTCCTATCTTTGTAACATTATGTTAAAAACGGTTAAAAATCAATATCCCAGAAAATATATCCGTTAATAACGCAAATTTCTTGATATATTCTAATTCAGTACAGTCTTCTAATTTATTAAAATGTAACATGTTATAAAATTATATTATAGTCATGGAGGAATAATTTTTCCGCTTGGAGGAACAAGTTCGGCGTGTAATTAGGTTAATATACTCCGTAATTTTTTCTTCTCGTGGTAATTAATCTTCTACGCGCGCCTACGCGCTCGCAATTCACTCAAATATACGCTTTTTACGGACGTCGTCTTGTCGTCACGCTCACAGTGAGGGTGTCCAATCCGTTACGCATTTTATACAACGCACAATGGGATCTTTTACACGGAGCTAATTTAGTAAAGTGCTCATAAATATTTTCTCTGCCGTTTAATTTTCAAATGGTGGCAGAAATTAGCTCGACCATCGGCGTAATACTTTTGTTACTGTACGATACTCCTGGGTTACCTGTCGCTTGCTCGCGTCGTGAAAAGAACAGTACAATTCACTCCTCTCGCAGGATAGTTTCTGTAATTGCCGCCGCTCTTGCAGACGTTATTTCTAATCCGCGCGAAAATTACTGTAACGTCGTAAGGTACTCCTTAAACATTTACATCACGAATATACGATCGCGTTTGCCGTTTCCGAGGGATACTAATTCGAATTGAGAGAGAGAAAGAGAGAGAGAGAGAAGGCTGTATAGTCTAGCGTGAAAACTCCATCGCGAGTTTCGATATTGCCAGGTAATGTCTTGAAGAGCTACGGTAATGGAGCTCCAGACGGCGAATTTTGCACAGTTATTATTTGTATTATTTTCTGTAAAGTACTGGTACTTTTACCTCCGGTTATTTCTCGAGATACCACTCCAGAAATTTAGGGACGTTGCAGATAATCTCTACTGCATCCCTTAGTGTCTCTTCCCGCAACTGCGGAAGGTAATGCGTTAAGGCTATAATGGCTGGAAACATGATAAGCAAAGATATCGTTACTACTCCAAAACGGTGATTCCGTAGTAGCTAATGTGAGACATAATATCGCAATGGTGTATATTACTATTAGCCATTACAATGTAATATTTAAACATTAGTAAACGATTGTTTCACTTGAATACGATGTCATGACATTTTTACTTGAAAGAAAAAGATTGAATCATACTATTTTTTATTTTTTGGTATTTTTTTTGTCAATTATACGTTCGCAAGGAAAATTACAAGATATATAATTAGTAAATAAAGTTTTGTTTTATTTTAAAATTTCTTCAAGTTCTGTTTAGTTTATCTTTCTTCTTTTAAATTTTTTTAACTGTCATATTATGAGTCATCTATTTTGATATAGAATTATTACGCAAACGGCAAATGCCTAGAAGAGGCTTATTAATTATTCTTATATTATTGCTTTTCTCGCCTATTGCAAAATAAACAGTCTTATATCAATGTAAGCCATCTCAGTCCAGTGACAGTTTCTAAAACAATCGTTCATGCATAGAACCGCGAAACGTCGCACACAGTTTCGAAAGACTCACGTATTCTCAAAATCCGTTTCCGTTCTCGCGATCATCGGATAGGTCGACGTAGTAGCGATGTGTCATGAAGTGCAACGCGGCGACGTAACTGTTACGAAACGACTACTGCGAACTCCTATCTTGTCGGCGATTCACAGACCATTGACCCGTTCCCCAAGTTTGATACGGCGCATATATAAGCGACAGCTCTATCTCTCTTTCTCTTTCTCTCTCTCTCTCTCTCTCTCTCTCTCTCTCTCTCTCTCTCACCCTCCGTGTTTTGCCGTCGTGAACGTATAATTATGTCCCGAGGATGACGCATATATTAGCGATTCGCGATTTTCCGTGGTAGCCCGGCCGGAACACCGTCGCGTTACGCCAGTTATGGTACGACAGGATTTCTATCGCTCCACTGGCTTTGCCAAGATTTCTTAGCGCGGTTCTTTGCACCATGCGTGTATGGGAATACGTGCGTTACGTGGAGCGGAAGCGCAATCCGGATAAATGCGCGATGCACTCGAGTTTCATTATACCGAAATTTCACTACCGCTTCGCGCAGCGGGAAGGATCAACGAACTGCCTCGTTAGGATACTGCGAGAACAAAGCATCGTATAGATTTTTTTATTCGACGTGAAAGATAATCGCGCGATAATGGGCGTGGAAAAGAGGATTGAAACAGCTTGGGCAGAAATAATCGAAAGCCGAGGGCGGACATCCGAAGTATGTCACTTCACACAGTGATGACGTGAATTGCATAAGATTCAGTTTAAAGGTGCCGACCGCGGCGACAGAGCAACTTTTAACTTTCGAGACTGAAAGTTCAGCAGTTGTTAAATGCCTCCGTGGCACTCGGCGAAAACTTTTCGAGTGTCGGCCCCCGTAAGTTTCTACGTTGCATTAACCGCGCGTCTTGTTCCTTGGACGTGTATTCATCTGTAAACAAGATCTTAGCTATGCACAAAAGATTTTTCAACTTAGTTAGTTTCCGCGTAAATATTATAATATGGTTTCAACGTCGTTGAATGTGACAATGTTCCGCAGATATTTAACGATTTTTTCGATTGCAAATTGAATCGCAGTTAATCTTGATAATATCCGTTTCTATCAATGCAGATTAATTTTAATCTCGAGATAACTTACTTTTTATCTTTTTTTAATCTTGAGAATTAAAGAAAATGACGAATGAGAATTGAAGAAAATGAAAAGTGAATTAAACCAAGAATTAATCTGCATTAATAGAAATACGAGTCAGTCTGTTTAATGTATGCTTGACGCTTTCTAATTATTCTTTTCTTCTTTTTGTAGATTTTTTGTATTCAATAGACCTTGTTTCTTTCGTATTCGAGATACAGATATTTCCAATTTCAAGATATCACAATAACAAGCGTATAGAAGCCATTCTTGTATACGCACTTCAACAGCTTCAAAAGTTGAACTGACACAATCGCGATGCAATGGTGTGGATTCACGTAAAAGTCGGAGCAACACTTTTCGCGAGAGATAAGGTCATGTCGCGTTGTATAGGTGCGCGACACTGTGTCATTATGCGCCTCTTCCTGTATGCCATTAAACCTGCGACCTGCGACGTGCACATCGCAGGCGGAATCTTTCTATTCGTGCAAGCGTGGAAGAGCATTGACCCGTAACAGCACGTCTCGTTGATTTCACTTTCCGCGTGTGGTGCCCGTCGAATATTTACGTTGTTAGTTAGTTACGCGTTATCGCAGTGGTATACCGATATCCGCGATCTCGTAAAGCGAAATACAATTTCCGGGGAAGCGTTTGTTGTAGCGGAATAATAAGAGATATCTCCTACGAAAGCTTTTGTTCCGATCTAACGAGCGAGAAATAATTGCATTGGATAGGAAGTTAAAGAAATATTGCAGCTGATGTGAATTTATATTTTGTATTGACTCCCATCGTTCTTTAATTATGTGAATAAAACCGTGTTGAGAAATACTGATATGAAATGATAAAATATGTACACATTCAAGAATAAAACATTTATGTTAGACATTGTAATAAAATTTTGAGACATTTTAAATGTACTGTCGGGTAATCTTTTTTTTTAATTTTGTAGAAAAATTTTATGACACGTTCTATGCATAATGGATAATATCATAGACAGCGTTTCTTTAAAAAAGAACCAAGCAAATAAGTTCGTAGCATTTTCAATACTATTCTGTGACATTTCATATTTTATGTTTGACATTATAATAAAATTTTGAGATTTTACGTCCTAAATTTACTGTCAAGTAATTTTTTTTTTAAATTATTTTGTGGAAAAATTTTATGATACGTCGGTGCATAATGGATAACATCATGTACAGCATTTCTTTAAAAAAAACTAAGCATTGACGATTATTTTTACATATTACAAGTAATGCATTATATGCAATTATATGTAATGCAATAAAACTTTTGAACATATCATCGGAGCGAAATTTATTAAAAAAACTGTTCGTATTCTTGTATTACGGGAACAATGCACTATCAAACTTATCACGCAGATTGCAAATTCTCATTTGATAGGATAACGTTTTTGTTACCATGTTCCTCGATGCGATGTTATTAACAGATTCGCTCGCGAACCAGATGAAAAAAATTGCGAGCAGCGCGGAATAATAACGTGCAGTGCAAACAGCAAATTAATTAACGAGTGAGTCGAAAGTTAAAATGTGACGAGATGGATGTTTTGAAAAAAAAATTACCTTTTTACGCGGCAATGCAACGTAGAGCAAATTTAGCAGTGACTACTGCATTTGGCCGGATAATAGATACATTAGCTCGCGCATGTGGCATTTTACGTTCCATTTTATCCATCGAAACCGTGCTGTCAAATTGAATATATGTCTCTCTTTTACCGGCGAATCGCTATTTTATCATGCGGCATCGCGTGATCCGTGCCTTTTTCTCGGTTTCACTCGATAACCTCGGTTATTAACTCCTCGTCTGTTTTTCATATTCGGTCGAGCTTGTTATTTGCGCGTCGATTCGGCGAGCCGTATCTGTGTCGGTGATTATAATCGGCAATATTTTTTGTAGACAGATATATTATATTGATAAAGCACTTGCGAGTATTGCACATCTCCCACTGCGGATTAGGGACTATCCGTAAATAGTTGAAATTCGTGATCGCGATGCGCGTGCGTGCATTTTCTGTTTCCGGATATATCACGAGCTGATCCGATCAATTTCTGTTATATCTGCTTTACATAAATAGATGCGTGGGCAGACCGAAATATATGCTTGAGGAGTTAATCCTCTCATGCATTTAAGCCTATGATGTATACACGAGTCTATTTCCTGTTGTAAGTATAAATGATTGTTATTTAAACTGGGTTTGAAGCTTTTAAGAGAGCTCATCAAATGAGTAAAAAGTTGGAGATAAATTTTGTACATTTCTATTGTACAAAATTTCTAAGTTCTTTCCATTGATTTAAATAATGTGGTTATGGAAGCTTTAAGTTGGCGTTTAATTCAGCGAAATGCGCCTAATTTGCAGCAAATTGTAGCCCACTCGAATTTTGACTGTCCTTGCTTGTCCCTCGTAATTAATAGCAGCTTCTCGTTACCGATAATTAATCCCGTATCGCCCGTATGCGACTAAATAAAAAAAAAAACTTGAATTAACCGGCGAGGAGAGATCTATTGATATTGTCGCTATCGTGGGGCGATTCCTCTCGGGAGATCATAGCTGGCGAACCATCCCACAGAAAGCGGCGAAATTTTCGCCGTGTAGCGTCCAAAATTTGGCCGCGCGCCAGAGAAACCGCAGTGATGTTGTATAAAAGCCCGTTCGCAGTTACGCGGCCTTATTGAATTTCGGCATCGGTATCGACGCTGGAAATGGAGCTCTCAATCTAGGGGTTTATCCATAGCCACACGTATGCTCTTATTTTCCGGATACAATCATTGAATACCGCAGTACGGATACTTGATGTCCATAAAATCATAAAAGGGATTAAATATGAAAAATATATATGAAACTACTGAAGATGAAAAGTATTAAGTAATTAAAGGTAGTATAATTTGGAAAAGTATAAACTTGTCAGGCAAGTCCCGCGAGCGCTTTTCAAGTATAGGCAAATCGCGGGCTCGCAATTTATTTCAACTTTAGCAGTACGATAGATAAAGTGGAGTGCTTTACTTAAGAGATTGCTATTCGTGAACTTCTACGTTAATACTGGCACGCAAGAAGCCATAGTCTTCAATATAATTGCATTTATTGGAATTCTTTTTACAACGTTACAAAGGCTACTGATACATTATTTTCGGCAATTTATTAAGCGTGAATAAATGTATCGAGCTTAAAAGAGCTTAGAATTGTACATTTACGTTATGTGCATCGATGAATTATCTGTTTTTATCATCTTTACTTAGGAGATATATCCTTTCATTCAATTTCCTATGATTATTTCAGTAGCTGCTCTTTCAGCGTGGCCTTTAACCCCACCGAGCCACACTTGCAATTTATCTTTCTACTCTTGCATGCAATAGTCTTATAACTAGATTGAAGCAAACCTACAGTTCAACTTGAATTCGTTAATGGAGATAAGTTCTCGGAATATAACGAAGCGGAAATTGTAGATTTATTCGCTTCTAAAAATAATATAAATCAATTTGAATGTCGTTTAATGATTCCTTTTCTTGATTAGCGCGCAGTATCCATCTCGTTATTTGATTATTTCAGATATAGAGAGCTCGGAGAGTCATAGTTGTTTCTGTCTTTGCTCTTTCACTCTTTAGGCTGCTGCGCTTCAGTAAGGAGGAACTTCTAGTTTGATATCAACGTTTACTTTTAAAATTAAACCGACTTTACGATTCATATCAATGTTTGCACACTCATTGATATGCGATACGAAATACATAGACTTTGTAACTTAATACTCGCTTTCAACAAAGAAATTGAGAATGTTATAAATGTTAAAAGAAAAAGAAAAAAAATGAGATATTCTTTGTGTATATTTTCATACGCGTATATAGTCCGCGACTTCATGCCCGAAACTAGCGCCTGTTTAGAGAATATAAGATTTTCGGGCAACATGAGCGCACCGAGGATCATTTTTTTCTCCATAAAATAAACTATAAGTTTAGAAAAAATTTTCTCATGATAATATTGATGTTTTATTTTAAACGGAGCACAATTCTTTACATTTCATCATAAAACGAAGAACAATTATTGTTATTGAATGACTTGTTACTGAATTAAGATAAAATTATTTTTAATTATAAAAGCGAAATATTCCTGCAAAAATCATGAAAAAATGTTAATTTTTTCGCGCTAATAATTTTCGATAAATATATATTTTCATTAAAGTATATCATTTGGTTTTAGCAAGAAGTTGAAAATTATCTTTAAATATAATACTATCGTTAATATAAGAACTTTATTCGGTACATGATGTGCAGAAACGTTTGTTCATGTGTTATAATGAATTTGCAACGCGCGTGGCACACAGTCAGCTAGTTTCTCACGAGCGCGGTCATTCGCAATGAAAGTGTAGAAAACACGATAAAGGGAGAGAGTCTGGTAATTTTGTGCCCTTTGTGCTCGTTCCCATGTGCATATTTATGTGCTCCTGACCCAAGTGGCGCTTCATCAACGGGTTCCAGTTAGCAACAATTTCTGAAACATTAACATTCTTGCCTCTGCATACGAAAACAAGTACTGTGATACTGATAGTTTGCTTGCTGCATAGCCAGCTCCCTTTATCTACGTGCTCATCTCTAATTCATGTATAAAAACGGGGTAACGAACAAAAAATAGCATATAAATGCATGCTCATATATGTATGCAAATTAAACGAAATTTTATTTTCATACACTTGAAATTTATTAAAGTACTTTTATAATGTTTTAAATATTGTTATATCCATTTTTAGTAAAATTAATTTCAAATTATGTACAAATAAGAGCAACATTATTAATTGAATTTTCAATATTAACGAATAATATTTATATGAAATGTAGCTTTAAATTATATCACTTTGCATGCCTCATTATATACATACATATAGTATAGTTCGTAAATACATGTACTATAATTATCTGTGCGATATCTTATATGAAGTACATATTCATATTATTAATAAAATCAATTGGATCGTTATCGAATAAAATGCAAATTTACATATTGTATGCTTGCGTGAAGGCCTTCTATAAGAAAGTTTTTGATAATATTTCTTAAGAAAAACCTAAAGTCGAGAAACTTTCTTTAAGGGGGAAATTTTTTCATAGAACTTTCGATTATAAAGTTGTTCGTTGGAAGAAAACTTTCTTCTATAGGTGCTAATGGGTTATTTTTTAATTAATCTTATAATTTATAAGATATTTTTTCTCGTCGGCTTTAATTATAAGCATTGTACGAAATATGTAAGAATATGTTTCTCATTTACAATAAATATTTATATTAATCTTCATATTAAATAAAGAATTAAATAATCAAAATTTTTTAATGAAAAGTTTTATTTTTTGTGCTTCTTTTTAAAATATGAAAACGTAAAAAACAACAAAATCTCGTTTATTTGCAAATTGTTTTCCCTCTTTATAAATTCACATTTTAATATTTTATCTTTTTATTTTCTCTTTAATTAATATATGTTTATAAAATACACATAAAGTTAAACAAATTGTTGTTAATGAATTAATATAACGATAACGAAAAATAATAGTTTGTTAAATCCAGCGTACCACAGTTTAATGTTTCACAAATCGTGACACCTTTTTGTGACAGTGTCGAAAATACCGTAAACCATGAAAGCCCGGTAATTTTTTGCTTTCACTGTTCACCACCTATATAGCTACATATAGCCCCATACGATAGAGACCGACGCTAGCGGCCATTTATAAAATATTAGCGAGGTGGCGTTTTTCAAAGGCAACCAAGTCCACGTTGGTGCACGTGCTCAAGCTTTATCCGTTTCTACGTCAAAGGTCTCGTCCTAATTGGTTGTTTGCATTTGTATGCGTAAATTGTACATATCCCCACCTCCCTCATTCACTCACTCATTCACTCTCTCTCCTCTCCATCGCTTGCCAGTCTCCTTTCTCTTTCCTCTTCATTGGTAGACTGCCTTTTCTCTCTCCCCGTCATCGGTACACCATCTTTCTTCCGGTAAATGTTTGCCTTGTTGTGACTTTGTACAGCGTTGCCAAAATATCTTGGGATGGCATTTGTGTAAATTTGTCGATTCTATTTGCCAATCGTAAATTATACATAATATCTATATATTTTAATTTGTTTACATGGCTCGGTACACTAATGAACGCTGGAACATACAAAGGACTTCAATAAACGTCTCGACAAAAATATCAAGTTAACCAGAAGATTATATTTAAATCAGTGCTATATTCAAATTAAATTTTGTGCAATAGTATTCCCCCCCAATTACAGAGTATCTTTTCTTTATGCACATGGTTCATACGATTCGAGCATATATCTCGTTGAAACTTCACGAAGAAGAAAACGAGTTATAGAATATCTTTATAGTACGGCAAAATGACACGTACACAAAAATTGATAAAAGAATTTTAAATATTAGAATTGTTAACTGTGTAAACTGCGCAGGATATCATGTTGAGTTACAGATCAAAGAAATAATATCAATATAACTTTTTATCTTTTTTTATATAATAATATTAAAATTGTACAATCAATAGACGGATTGCAAAATAGTAACAATTAGATTAGTCTTTGAATAAGTTATTGTATCGTCAGTTTATCATATCAATCAATCATATTAATCAAGGAAAATCGATCTGGAGCCCATGTCGATGTTACGAAATTATTTCGCCCAGGATATTGGATTGTAATATATATGTATACAGTTTGAATTGGAATTTAGAAATTACATTACTTTTCCAGTTCTCTTCGCACAACTATCGCGTAGGTCCTTATCTATCGTAGAATCAGTCTCGCCGCCTTCTACGCTGCTAATGAACGAAACTTTCCTCTTGCTTTTTTAAACAATACTCTCTCATTGCTAAACTTCGTAACGAACTTCGGCAATCGCTTTATTCCGTAGACAGCTGTATTAAGAGACTTTTGCGAATACTGTAGGAATGTAGGGGGTACGCGGGAAAGACTCGCCCACGGAAACGGAAATACCTTTCGAAGCTTTAAATGTCGGGGAAATAGTGCGGGTCTGAAAAGGAAGTAAGCAGAAGGTAGCCAGGTTTGTTTGCTCGCGAATAAATTTGATTTCAAGGATATATATACATACATATATGTATATATATATATATATATGCATGTATATATCTTTTTATTATATATATATATATAATAGTATAAATCAATAATCTTTATTGCTGGCTCTATTTATTAATGCTGGCGTAAAAATATGTCTAATAAGTTTTACGTGTGACAGTTTTCAAATACACTGTGAGACTTTTAATTATTGTTTTTTATTTTTATATATATATATATATATGCATGTATATATCTTTTTATTATATATATATAATAGTATAAATCAATAATCTTTATTGCTGGCTCTATTTATTAATGCTGGCGTAAAAATATGTCTAATAAGTTTTACGTGTGACAGTTTTCAAATACACTGTGAGACTTTTAATTATTGTTTTTTATTTTTAATGTGTTTTAAAATATGCGATTGTGAAACTCGAGACGAAATTTTTGATCCATCTGTAAAATTGTTAATTGTTAATTGTTAATCTGTAAAATAAGTTTTCCATTACTAAAATTATTTCCGATCTGTTAAAACAGAGTAATTCGTTTTGAATGTGAATTTTAGTTTGAAATGATTTTGTAATTTGAAAGACGACGATCCACTTGTTAAATTAAAACTGACAAAATTGTTGACCTGTTTCATATATATAATGAATTTTATGAGTTAATATTATCCTTCTATTTTGATACAAGCGGCGAATAAATATTCCGTTTCGCTAGTCGGAAGTTGTTCACATTTTTTGCTGATTGGAATATTTATAAAGCACATTATATGCTAATTTAATCTTTCTGACATGCTTGGTGTTTTGCTTTTTAACATGTTTGAAAGTCATCTTTTTATATTTCAATGCACAGTCTAGTATCCGAATACTTGAATAGAGCTTTCAAAAGAGCATTGCATATAAAATTCCGTACACGAATCAAATTTATTAATTTTAAATTGCGCTTAATATATAAAATTTATATATAAAAATTACAATAAAGTAACAAAAGTGCAAAATTTAAATCAATGAAGAAAGTAATGTAGTATAATTAGATTTGATTTTGATTAAAATATATTTTATTTCTATAATATTTTAACGAATATATCAATTCTGTTATACGTAAGAATATAGTCTGCAATCTTCTAGAAATAATTTTTATAAGTGAAGATAATTAAAGTGTTCCGATAGCTAAATGAAATTCAGGTAATTATTTTAAAAGCCGGATTAGGGAGAAAGACTAGAATAGATATTACTATTTCCTAAATACATTTCTGAAATCTCCGCAAACGCATCTTGAATCTCTCTCTACGGTCTTTGCATTATAAAGCCTTCGTACTCGCGCATATCTTGTTAGCGAGAGAATCACGTACGGCCGCCGTCGGCGTTCGTTAATTGCCGTAATTGCAATAATTAATTCGATTCATTCCCAGCTGCGTCTGATTAATTCGGTCCCTTCGCCCTCTGCACGCAGCCATTCGCTCCAGCCGGTGCGTCATCGTCATAAACGTGCTTCGAAATTTCGTCGTTCAGAAATGAGGAAAATGCAGCAACGCACTTCCGTTTGAATTCTTTCGTCATTGCATTATACATGGATGCACGCGAAAGTAGAAAGTATTATTAAAGGAAATGAACATTAAATGCAAAACATTAAATCTTGATTTTTTTGAGCTTTCCAGTATACATTACGTAACATTATATGTAAGAAAATAATTCCTTCCATTGTGATGTAAAAAGATAACGATTTTTACATTGAATTGCTCAACGCATGGAGGCTAGCGTAATTTGCAGCACGGCTGAGAGAGTAGTGCATTATTTACAAATTATCTCACACGGCAATGAAAGACATTCTTCGCAGGACACGCTGCATTGACGATTGTGTGTTGGGCGTGCTAACCGCATTCGCCGCTGCGCTTTTGATTCTCATGCCATTCAACTTGACTTTTGCCGCGCGTGAGCACTTTCACCGCATTGAAACGGGGAATGCTCGGAAAGTGCGGCAGGACGATACCGGTATTACGAAAGTGCAAACCATCGATAGTGCACTTGGCGTCGCACGCATGAATGCGGTGCAAGCAAAGTTCATCGCGCGACGATAAACGAAAGTCGTTTAAAATACAACAATTATTTAAATTGCAATTGTGATTTCAATCGCGATGAATGAGTCTATGTCCATGGAAATGTAACGTTCTCGAGATTTGTGTTATGCAAATAAAAATACATCTTCAATTCGAGCTGTTATGTATCTTTCATTGAAAGCGTTTTTCGTTTTAATTCCGCACAAATGAGCTGTAGAAATTAAACGTAATGAAAAACATAAATAAATAAAGATTTTAAAGTCCCGGTTTTATTATTTTAATTTGTCTGAATTTCCTCGTCAACATTTCGACGCAAATTATGCTTTTCTTCTTTTATGATTACGTAATTATAAATGTCGAAATGGAGCACTTGTACATACTACAGATAAATAATTCAAATTCAGTTTGTAATGCGCGCGTTTGCGCTTTATTCACTCCAAACGTTAAACGAAGTAGATAACAGAATCATTGAACGCGCAATTAATTTACGTAGATCGATGAATTTAATACATCATCGCCGCTAAATAATGGCTCATCGTTTAAAATATTAAACACATAACTTTTCAACATGTGAATGGTAATAGGAGGGCCTTACATAGTATTGCTAATATCAGCGGCACGATTGAATTTTGTATTAATATTTCATAATCAAGTTGTACACGGGATTGTATTGCACCACATTTTCGAAAATGATACATGATTATAACTGATCTAATGCATTCACGAGTAATACGAGTGACACTATGCACGATACATTATGCACGCATTATAATGTTCCAATCTATGAAACTCGGAATAAGCTTTATATTTACAGAGAAAATACAATGCTTGCGATACGTTCATAAATAACATGTTTATCTTTAATTTACGATAATTACTGCAGTCGGTTAATACTACTAGTATTTTCGTGATATCATTTACGTTCGAACAATTCCTTCAGCAATTCATGTTGCTAATTCAACCGTTTATCTGCCTCGTGATTGAAGATCTTTATACTACTTTCGTAAAGAATCAATCTAAAAAACGATGTAACTCGCGTGGTTACGAAATCAGGCCAGCTTTGTAGTGCGACACCCTTTCTCTGAAAATACGAGGGTACTCAAATGTCAGGTTGCGACAAAGCTGCGACAAATAATTGGATGCAAAATTGGCGAAAATACGGTTGACCTCGTGGCGAAATTGATCTTGATAAACAAGCGTTTACTGTTACAGATTTGCCACTTAACTGGCGAATGGCACGCGTGCAAAATTTCTAACCACTTCTTGATGCTAATGTCAATCAGGGTTAAATGGGGCCATGTCGTAGCACGAATTTTCCATGTACTGCCCGTACAGCTTTTTCCTGCACCCCTCGATATCAGAACTCTTGATTGTTAATTATGAAATTTATCGTGTCGGTAGTAAATAATGATATCAATATCGCGGTTTATTTAATGTTTGCAATTAATGCATGTACCTAAATCCTCTTTTACAAAGGCTTTCTAAATCCGGTGTATAAAAGGGAAATTTACACGTGACAATATTATATTCTGCTAAATTTGATCCAATCGTTAAGTTCAATTTATTTTAAAACATCGAAATTCTGTCTTGTATTTTTCAAAAATATATCTTTGCGAACTTTTTCTTAATTTTATAATGGATTTTTCTTATTGATTGATTTATTCTAATACATTAATTGATATATATATATTTTAATACATTTCACAATTGCCTTTTATTATATAAAAAATATAATATTAAAAACTACTTTTATTATATTTTATTATTAGAATCAAAATGAGTATATTACTTATTGTAATAGAATATTTAATATCTTTACAGAAAGAAAATATTAAAAAATTTTTGGATTTTTAAAAATATCAATTTATTGTACTAAGTTTTTCTTTTTTTTTTATATTTAAAACTTCAAGTTTAGCAAGTTGGATTTCAACTTTAATCGATGGATTTTGAAGCACATCTTGTTTTAGAATTTTTCATTGAATTTATACGGAAATTTTTCTGACACTGATTTCATTCAACCTCCGTCGCCGTCAATTTATCGTATTACGTGGCCTTCGTCATATATTTAAATTTAACTTCCAAGTTCTATTTTGCGATATAATTTTAAACGCATCGTGATATACACATGTTGTATTTTACATAATAAAGGAGTCAAAATAGAATTATTAATCTTACGCAATATGCGAATGCGCATAAATTTATGTTGATGTCAATACCTTGCGTCTCAAAAAGGATAGTACAAAGAAAAGGTTATATGAGAGAAGAAAGCACGAGTAGGAAGTTTGGTGGAATGCGTTACTGGAAAATCTACCAAGCAACTTGGTTCTGTCCGTGAAAATACGTAAACTCTATCTCAGGTTCACACATTCCCGGCGAGTTCTCTTTTTCTTTCGTCTATATCCCCGGTTTTCTTGCGAATCGTTCTAAAGCGACAAGTTGTTTTCTGTGGGACAGATTAAATTGTTCCGCACTGTCACTACGCTCTTTGACAATACCGCGAGTGATTTCCTACAACAAATGGTAGCTTACATATTTTCTCTGATTTTTCACGTTGTTTCGCAGTACACAGATTTTATATCAAGAATCATTAGCTTCGCCTTCAAAATATAGGAAATTAATGGATATCCATTTATATCGAATGTAAATATTCTTCGTTGAATTATCATTATTGATTTTAATTTACTGATGAATATTTTCATATTCTCATTTTTTTTAATATGGGAATATAATTTAGTCTGCAATATCTGCAGATCTCATATAACAAGAATAATATATATGATAATGATAAATTTTGTTATAATAATTTTGTATATTTTGAAAAAGTTTATATTTTTATTCGAGTTTCATTATTTTTGATAGATAAAATTAAATCTTTTTTTTTATTAATATTTAATATTAAAATTAAAATAGCCTTTATTTGATATTATAAAGACTTTTAATTAACAAATCATTAGCCATTAGTCACATTGGCTAATCGATTAGCAGTAATTATACATCGAAAGAACTATGTTCGACGTCGATTTTGGGTTGGTCGGAAAACGAGGGAGAGGCAAGGACAGTACGGCCGGGGATAGCCATATAATGCGAAACCTCGTAACTGCATCCCGTGGTTACGCAATAACTTTAGCCCGTAACGATCCGGTTCTCTAATCGTCACGATAATGGCGCGGCGACACGTCCGGAGCTTAACGACCGTGTAAACGGGCGTCCACGTTGTCAAGTGCCGTGTTTTAAGCAGGCGGATCACGCCCATGAGCGAGCCGGCGCGCTCGCAGCTGTGTCACGCGTGTTACCGAATGACAAAACATATAGTGCCACCGAACCGATGAAGGATGTAGCCCTGCGACATGGTATTTTCACGCGGAACGATGTGTCGAGCCGCTCGCGCAGCTGAGTCCTGATCGCAAAAAATCTCTTTCCATATTGCGAATGCCCTTGAAATATTTAGCAACATGGATTTTACGCGTGTTCCATGGAAGTTTCATTTTTTACCGTTACAGTCATGATCGATATATTTGCTGTCAAGGTATTTAATCTCCGTGTCAATCGCGCTGACGGAAAAATAAATTTAACTTTGTCAGACGAGCGTCTAAATGTTTTGATTTATTATAAGATAGGATTTAATAAGAGTTTTAGCTAAATGTTTTGATTTATTATAAAACAGAGGATTCAGTAAGAGTTTAAATTTATCAATTACTATTTTAATTGGTTATATGATCGCAGAACTGTTGCGTATTATAAACAGTTTTGATGTAATCAATATAAATAGGCTTTCTAGAATATCTGTGCAATATTATTAATATTACATATTGATATTAATTGTTATTATATTTATGTTAATAATTAATATTTGTTAATATTAATCTTAAACAATATTAAAGAATAAAAAGATATAGTAAATTATATGTTACGTTTTAAAATTTTTATGTTCTCTTTTTAGAAATATCATTTTTATTAAATATTTAAAAAATTATTCCTTTGTATAAACACGTAAACTAGTATTAATGATCCTAAACGGATTAGATCCTAAAACATAAGATTAGACAAAGATCCTAAAATATAAGATTAGGTACCTATTATTCTAAATTGATTAAAAAATTTTATATTTGTAAAAGCGGATGATTCTTGAAAATAGTTGTCGATCACTTTCTTTTCTGAACGTCCATTAAGTAAATACGATTAAATATTTAAAGAATGAAAAAAACTGAATAAAACATTTGCGATCGAAATAAATTTAAAATTTCTATTATAAATCTTGATAAAAAAAAATTAGGTTAATAAAGATGTCACGCAAAGAATATGACAAGGTAGAGAGCGATATCTTAAGGAAAACTATACTGAAAGTAAATTTGATTGGCGCGTCGAGAGGGAAGGTGTTCTTATCGATTTTGACTTCGCAACGATGTAGATGCCACTTGAAACTTTGAAGCTCCGTTATACTGTTGAACATCGCGTCTGTGCCTGAATATTAGCATAATGGGAAAAACTTGTAAGTCGTCATAAACGCAAAAGGAAATCATCGTCGATCGATTTACGACCAGGATCAGGAAAGATCCTTAAAGGATCGCACAAAAGTCGCACGATGCTGCTGATAGGTTTTCGCGAAATTATTTATCTGCTGTCTGGAGACAACCGAGTCACATTTTGTCGTTCTTGAAAAATTCTTCACGGATATCTCAGCGATCGTTAATCATGCTGCTATTTATGTGCTGTCAACCACAAGACACTATTAAGCGAGTAACGGGAAATCTTTCTGCGATATTTTTTCCGCAAGAAATGTGTCTCCGCAATCGATCTGCAGTAATTGTAATTAAAATTCATGATTAATATCGAGGGAAAGTAATTGAGGGATATATATATATATATATATATATATATATATATATATATATATATATATATATATATATATATATATATATATATATATATATACATGTGGCATATATCGGCATGCAATCATTAGGGAAAATGTTTAAAATTCAGAGAGAATTCTTGGATTTATACTCTTTGAACTTATGCTTCTGTTTCTTATAATTCTGTTTTGTAAATATGATGGTATCCATTGCAATTGTCTTTGAGGTGAGATCATACTTTCAAAAAATTTGTGAGCATTTCTGAGTTTGCGTATATTTATTATTTTTTATATGTAATTTTTTAGTTTTACAACAGAAGCGAATTATAAATGAGATGTTTATGAAAACCGTTTTTACATAGTTTTTACATCACGTGACCGCGGCATTTTATGCATAATGCCAATTACTTTCAACGTCGTAATTATGCGTATACACATATCACGTGCTAGTCCAACGCAATATCTACGTTATTTTAAAAATCAACAGCCTTGTAGGCACGATAAAATATGAGAGTAACATGGAAAACTTACACGCATTACTTACTTTATCGCAATATATAGATATAGTCAACGACATACGTGAATGATTTTTTAATTATTTAATATTTTTTTATTCTGATAATTTTTTGTCTAATTTGCAACTAATATTTTCTCTATTTTCGTGTATTATGTCTCTATTTCGTGTATTATTAAGTATAAATTTTATGTTAAATTTTATTTTTATATCTGTAAATAACAAAAAAATTTATTTAACCAATACAAAAAATATAGTACATATATTTTTTTCTGTGCTTATTTTAATAATAGAGTCACTGCATCAATCGTTAAACAGTCACCGGTAAATGACCGTTTAAGCAAAATATTGAAAAATAAAACTTTGATACAACAAATAACAAATTAATTAATATTTTTTAACAATTGACTGCAGTGACCTTACATCTATAATGTGAGGCTTAAAGATTTTGTTTCTTTTCTATTAACGATTTCACGAGGCTTATTTTTGAGAACTTAGTATTATCTTGTTGCAAAGTACCGAATTGATATCAAACGGCAAATAGTCGGCGGGCAAAACTTTTTGCTAGTGCACGTATATACCTGGCTGAAAGAGCACTTTCATACTTTCGATACCTTTTTTAATCGTCCATCATATGTAGTCTGTTCACGAGTGGGAGAGCAAACTTCTCCGAGATCCAAACTACTAGAGACTCCCGCCGAAAAGTAATTGAGCGGAAAAACTTTCTGCGCGCTCGCTCTCTCTCTCTCTCTCTCTCTTTCTCTCTCTCTCTCTTTGCTCCTTCTGAAGCCTTCGCGCAAAAGAGAAACCTACGAAAAAACCGTCGACTAAGGGCTTCGGCTCTGCGCGGCCGAGAAAGAAATGATGGTAGGTGGAGTTGGAAATATTTTTCACAGCTTCAACAGCGGTTGATCGGACGATAAAAGAGGTTCTCGTTAACGTGTTCTTAATATAGCCGCCAGCAAGAGATGCGATAGTAAAACGCGAGAAAGAATAATTCGCATGACGGAAGACACGTTTTAAAAACACTTTACTGTCGCCTTCGTTTTTGGACGATTTTGCCGATTCTGACTCTGTTACGGCTCGCCCTTTTTCTACCTCTTTTCCACATAGTTCATTTGCTTTCATAATGGCACAAAAGGATCGGGACGAGCGTTTCCCCCCTTTTAACGCGGTGTAATAACGCTGCCCGGTATTTTAACGAGGCTGTAAAGCAATCCGCAATAATCTCCACGTTCTTGTACTACTGGCAACTGCTATTCGACTAACGAAGGATGCCGCGGTAAAAGCATGCCAGTACTTTCTGCTTGAAAAGGGATTGGACACAGAACCGTAAAGAAAAGCGCAAATAGTCACCTTTCTATAACTGTATTGTCGTGTTACTTACAAACAGACGTCTTAACAGTTCTTTGTACACAGCTCTTGAATGTTCTTTTATACAATTCTTTTATACAATGATCATTGTACTTTGCTTTCTTTAGGATCAATTCGTACAATTGTGACACGGAAATGCATGTGATACTGAAATACTTTTCTGTGATGAATATGATACAAGACTTCTGTAAAGTTAATTTTCTAGTTAAAATAAAATAATTTTTTATTATTTATTTATTGATCGCATTTATTGTAGTATTAGAATTATATGCTGATTTATTATAAAAAGAATTTATGTGTAAAATAAATACTTTAGTAACTTTAATATTAATATAACCATTCTTCCTCTTGCGTTTAGAAAGATGGAAAGATGGATGAGCATTTATATTTGCCGTTATCGTTCAAGTCATCGGTCGTTCTGAAAGTACTGTCACGTTTGACCTAAATCGATGAATTCGTCTTCGAAGTCATGCGTGACTCCCTTGATGTTTGTATATCGAACCTTTGGATGCTTCACAAAAAAAGATATCGAAAATGTGAGAAGAATGCGAGCGTGCGGATTTAATATGCAAGGAGATAGAAAAAAATGAGAAACGCTTAAGAATCGACCACGGAAATTTTATGCAAGGTCGGCTATCAAATATAAAAACTCGTATATTTATCTGGATAGAAGATTCTTTTTTCAGACGCAAAAACGAATATCGAAATATCTACATTTTTGACAGAAATTTATCTTAAACATCACCGTTTAACATTTAAACATTAAAATTTGCGTATTTTTAAACAAACGACAGACGAGCAAACATCCGTTTCGTTTAATCTGACAGACGATTTTATTCAACACCCTGCGTCAGTTTGTCCGGCGTCCAAAGATAATACCGTCATCTGCAATTCGCTGGCGTCATACGCGACGGTGTTAATCGTGGCGACACGTGATAAATGGCGCGCTGCGATTCCCTCGTCGACGATTTACGCAAGTACGGGCGCGATCGCCCATCGCCCGGCCTGCATAACGGACGATGCATCGCGCGAGCTGTCAAAATTATCGAATGGAATTATTAATCGTAGCACCCGCGACCGGCAGACCACCGGACAATAGGCAGTTTGATGTGCATTACGCTTTTACTCTGTAGTCGTTCGGCGCGTAGTTAACACGTCGAAATGCAGTATCAAACGCAAGTAATCCATTGAACTTATCGACGATTGTTCTGAATTTTATTGACGAGTAGGCCGCTTGTTAAGCACGACATAACTACAGCGCCCGGATAAATTTGCCTGTGGTAATTCATTTCCAATTCATCGGCGCGCTTGATTTTATCGTCAGCCGATTTTTACGAAAATTTGCCCGATTGGATGCACTGACATGAAAATAATAATTTCATATATTTAATGGGGCATCTATAATGTACAGAATAATATATATATTTGTAACAAGTCTATGAAAGCTCACGATCAACGAAAATATTATAACTCGTAACTATGCAAATGGAGCAATTGCTTTTTTCTCCGAGATTTATTTTAGTCCCTCTCTGTTATAATTTTTACATTATATCGCATGATTATCGATAATGTCATCTTTCGCTTATACTTACAGCATTGTTTTCTTTTTAGTCTTGTTTAACGAAATTGTCCAGGATGCAATCGCGACGAGATCAAACGGCTGTACATCAGTAAGAAATAATTTTCAAGCCTGCCTCCGAGGACAAATCTCTCATTCTCGGGATCACGTCGTAGCTGAGCTTGTCGTTAACCTTGTCCCAGGCAAACATCAACTCTTCTTATTATTCTAACGATTCTGCCGCAGTCCTCCGTCGGGTTTTCTCTTTTGCTTACCGCGAAATTCTCCGCCCATTATCCTTCGCTTCGGTAAAACCGTGTTTCGAGAGATTTCCCTTTTCGACGACGATGTATAATTCTGCGACCATGACGAGAACGATGACGACGTCTACGTCACGCAGCTTCTGGCTTTTGTGGGATTGAGCGGCGTTTTCGTGCGAAATACCTTCGTCCTATGCACGCGCGTTAAAACGGCATAAAACCAACGGGGCTCCTATAATATTTACGCATAACTAAGGAAGATATAACATCATTAAAGAACAGCGAAACTTTATACACAGAAATAAAACATTAATTATATCCGAAAATTCCATCTTGCACGCTCGAATGAGATTTCTTACGGTAAAGATGACTGATGTGGTTTCAAAGCTTGAAATTAATCATTCTTGCGGGCTGCCAGCGGAATCGTAAACAAGGGAGGCTTTGAAGGAAATGTATCCCCTCCTATCTTTCATAATACATAACTTTAAGAAATTGAAAAATATTTCTGGGAAAATATTACGACCAAATATTTTCCGAACTGACAACTCGCTACGATAAAAGTATACACTGTTATCTGTTACGTAAAAATATGGTTGTGTATTATTTATTATTAAACCATCTAAAATTTTCACATATCGTTTTATTAATATATTTCATATTTTTATTTATATCTCTCTTTGATTTTAAATTTCTATATTTTTAACTTATTTTTGTATTATATATTTATTACGAGAAATTATTTCTCTATTTTTCAATATATAATTTAATCTTCATTAAATATATTTAAACTATATTGAATGTCGCTTAAATTTATCTTTCGCGCCGCATAGATTTGCATTATAATGCATAAAAGGACATGAATCTCAGGTATGACTTTTCTTTTCAATTTCCACTCCGATTAGCATTTTGCATTTCGTCATTTTAATCGTGCCATCTCTCGTTTCTCTCTCTCTCTCTCTCTCTCTCTTTTTCCCATGTGTTACACGATCCCGGATCGAAATGATCATTCGCTTCGCCGGCAATTGGTTTAGCGATATCACATGTTGTGTGGGCTCGCCCACCCGGATTCTGCACAAAAGAGCCCGATTACATAAATACCGTAAATCTTGCGATACCTAGGTGCCAGTGCGGCGTTCGTACGCAACTTTTACGCGCGGACACGCATTTCGTATCTCGATGGTTATCTCTCGACGGTTTATAGCCAGCCGGTACAGGCCACGACCGGCTCAGAGGCCGTGATAACGTTCGTGCCCGAAGGGGGTGGTAGTCGCCCATTCGGTAAAAGGGAAAGAGAGGCAGGCGGGGACGCGATGTTTTACGACGAGCTGTAAAATATATGCATACCGTGTATATAACGGTGAGGGTGGTCGCGTAAAAAAGAAGAACGAGCCATGATGGAAGAATAGGGTGTGGGTATGGGTGGGGGTGAAGGGAAAGCCCGATGAAGCGCAGAAGATGGGGGGCGTATCAAGGGGACAGAATAAAGGATGAAACGTAAGGTCGCTGAAAGGAGGTACGCGCACAGCATGGCGTGTATAGACGGAATGATATGTTGAGCTTTTCGAAGCGTATGGACCGTTGATTTCCACCATTATTCGGGAAAAGCATGATTTGAGAAATATAATTAAATATTTTCATTAGCTATTTATGTATTCCGATAACAGTATAATTAAGTAATAGTGATATCACACGGGCAATATATGGGCAAATCTTTTTTTTTTTTAAACCAAAGAAATCTGCACGATTCTTTCGAGAAAAACGTCAATTTGCTTGAATTTGTAATATGTTGTGGTCCGTAATCAAAAATCTCAAAAAACGTATATGTCTAGTTCTTGAATTATATAAACATTTGAAAATCTCCTTTACGTGCGTCACACACACATGGCTCTTAGTATGCGTGCCTGCTTTACCCACCTTACGAGTGAGCCGCGATTCGTTCTAGCATCACTGGTAGAGAGAATCATCCCCTCTGCTATGGTTCACTCGTGCATGTGTGGCACATGTAGCGCATGTAAAGGAGATTTTCAAATGCTTATATGTAATTCAGAAACTAGACAGAGAAGATTTTTGCCCTTTGAAATTTTTGATCAGGGACACAAGAACTACAACATATCACAAATTCAAGTAAATTGACTGAAAATGTTTTTCTCATAAGAACTGTATAGAGTGCTTTAGCCTTAGTATTATTTTTTCTTAAATAAAATATATGATTGTGTACTCTTGTTATTTCTGGAAAGATTAAAATAATATATATAATCTGAAAAAAAAATAATTCTCTGGGATATTTTTGACAAAAATATCTTATTACTTACAAGCAACTGAGTGGTCAGAATTTACGGAGGATAATCTATCATTTAAAACGTCTCTTATTTCATTACTGTATTGAATTATTCAGCCGCTGTACATATTTTGATATCAATTTTATTCCCAAATTATTCGTATCGATACGTTTAACTGTAAGCAGTTAATCGGAGCATGTATCAAGAGACCGTTGTATCTCTGATTAATTGAACAACTACGTATATAATAATGAAGATAAATGTATTGTTACAGGGATTAATTAATTAAGTTAATTACGACATTAAATATGAAAAGGATGAAGATAACTCGAAACAATATCTTCATTCAACAAATATATTTGTCTTGTGTGTATCGTATAAAATAATTATGTTAATGGAATTAAAACAAATATACATATGACAATGTAAATTTTTTAGAATAAATTTTACGACTCGGTGAATTAATAAATCGAAATATAAATTGTTCGTTTAAATCTATCGATTTATATATCGATATATGTGTTAAATATTTGCATACTGCACAAATTAAAATTGTTTCGCAAAAATATGTAGGAATATTACTTTGTAATATTTAATGTTAGACTTAAACTTTAATATAAATGTTAGACATAAATTTCACCATCTGCGATCCCCAAAATATAACCGTTTTATTTTATTTATAATCGATACGGCCATCTATTAAGGTAATTGGAGAGGTACGGTTTTTTTACAGAATTAAATGAATAATATATATATACATATATCTACACACGCAACAATATCGTAATGGTTCACGTCCCTAATATTTTGAGATTAACTGCCTACGATCGATTACCGGATTACAAACTCGTAAAAGCAGGATATCCGATAACGAATTGCCGCGATCCTGAGATAACCGAAAGTTTCGGGTAATTGGATATCTACTTGGATACAGTGTAATACCAAGCTTTCTCCCACTTAGAAATGGCGGTATTTGTGTTTGGATTGTAGGATTAATAAGCTTTTTGCAACTTAATTTACTCGTGATTGTAATATGCTAATTATGTTTGAGGAGATGGCCACAATTACTTTTTCTCTCTCACAAACTATTTTCGTTCCGCTAAATACAAAGAAATCTTCATTATCGATTAGCATTTATTTTCACGTTTTACCTTCTTTCTTTTTCATTTCTATGCAAAATAATCTGCATCGGGATCTTGCGATAACGCATATACGCGAAAAAAATGCGTAGAAATACATAACTTTCTTATCGCTTATATCGGGCAAATAAATTGCTATTGTAATTTTTATTGAACTAATCGGAAATCCGTGTACACGGAGGTCGAACATTTCGAGTGACATTATTGGCCTATATTTTTGCGGCGCTAAGCACCCCCGAAGGGATTAAGCGCCCCTCGGAGAAATACCCTTTGAATTATAATCGCGACCATCGATTCACATACGTTCGAGTCACTTATACACGTTTTGGCAAACGGGCCAAGTAGTGGCGCCGGTGAAAAAGCTAGGGCGAAAAAGAAGATCGATAGCGCGGCGCTAGGTGGAACGTCCTCGAGCGATGTTTTGCATTCGCTGCGTGGTTCCTCCGGGCCGTTGTTTATTTAATCGTGGGAATCGCGATGGCTCAGTGCCAGGCGATCTCTCGCACAGCCCGCCCGCCGCGCCGTGCCGGTAGGTATCCCGCTCCGCACGCCTGCGCGATCACGCGACACACGAGGAGTCATCGCTCGAACACGAGTCCGTGTATAAATTTATGATAATGACGCGCGCGCGTTCCCTCTCCTCTCCTCTCCTCNCCATATATCTGTAAACCTACCGCGCGCGCTTCTTTCCTCCCAATGCCTATCACCACCGCCGCCGCCACCGTTTCCGGTCTGTGTGCGCCGCATCCCCGACGTACACGCCAGGCGTTTCATGCTCTCTGCTTTCTACCTTTCGCCGCATTGTGTGTCGTGCCAGCCCAACGGGACGACGACCCGATTTTGCATTTATATTCAACCGTTCGTGATAGTTTGCAAAGCCGTGGCGGCGCGCACGTGCCACGCTCGGTTTTGCCGAATCGGCAGGAACGACGACGGCGGGCTGCTCTCTGCGGTCGTCCTCACAGCGAGACACAGCGAAAATGCGTGGAGGTCGCGAGAGAGCGCGTGAAGAGAGAGAGAGAGAGAGAGAGTGCTTGCGCACTTTTATCTTCCACCCTCGTCCGTCCCCTCCTTTTTTTTTTTTTGTTTAATGCACGTTTCGGCCGGATGCGCCGCGTAAATCTCGTCGCGCGCGTTTAATATCCTGTAACGCGGACGCCGCTCCATTTTGCATTAATTTCGCACCGTCGATTTATTCGCGATTTGCGCTCGCTAACGGCACGGCGGGTGAAGCCACCTTGCGAGCGTTATCAAACTTTCACACGACCGGGACGGATTAATTATACGACGATGGAACGCGCGCGTGCGCACGCGACAATCGAAGAGCGTGCGCCCGGCTCTGCGACAGTGTAAAACAATTTTTTTTCCACAGCGCTCTACCCCCCTCCCTCCCCCCGTGTATACGGTACGTTGCTTCGTTATTCGTAAAACTTTCAGGCGCAACAGCGCTGTTACCACTGCCGTTCGGCTGTCCGGCGTCAAAGTATACTGACGGATAAATGCGAGACGGGGGTGTTACACGTCGAAAAGTTTACACGAGGGAATTGGAATTTCAGAGGGAGAGAGAAAGAGACGAGAATATGCCGCCACGGTTACCGGCAAATTATTTATTCTCACGTCCTACGTGTCTTTTTTTTCGAACTCTTGCAAGCTGCAACTAGCGCGATTATTTATTCAAGCGTTAGTAGCGGATGGGAATATCTGATTATTATTACATGTACAGATCCGAGTCAAAATGTGGCCAATCTGCCCATTTTCAATTCAACGAAGTTGAGATGAAACATCCAATTTCAGTGGAAAAAAATTGGTTTGAAATTGTGTTACCAATTTGATTGTATGATTGAATTTTAATTAATAAAAAAAATTGTAAAATTGCAATGTGTTAATTTGTTGTGTATAGCGCAATTAGACAATAGAATCATAGACAAATGGTGAAGAAAATGGCTTGAAATTGTGTTACTAATGTAATTGTATATACTGAATTTTAATTAATAAAAAAAAATTGCAATTGATTAATCTCTCGTACATAGCGTATACAATTAGAATCACATACAAATCATTTATAATCTGATTTTGTTACCTCTGTTATTAACGTTAATTGTAACTTCTCTCATTCCTTCATCGAACCAGAAGTGTTTATTGTCTAAGATAATATCACGCGCATCGTATAATTATGTCAGCGATTTTAATGTGATTAAAACGAAGAATTTACAGCTTTAGACAGTAATGATAGATGGTCTCTTTTGATTAAATAGTAAACTCCTATTCACATTCACACATATGTACACAATTGGCGCATACAATATGCGTTATCTTTTACGTGAGTCATATTTTCGATCCATGAAATGCAATAGCGTGTCAGTGTTATCATGCGCTTGAGAGAACTGAAAAGATATTATGGTCTTCCCTCCGACTCACGTGTCATCAATCACCTTTTAAATATCGATAACAATGTTATTAACGAACTGGAGCCCAGAAGCAAGATTGATTTTCGCGAAGAGAAAAATTCTTCCAAAAATTCTTTCATCAACATATTAAATATGCGAATGCTGTATGCATATATAGATGTGTACGGAGTCAGAGATCTTCTTAAATAAAACTTGTGCTATCGCGCTTGATCAGGTAAAATCGATCGCTCTTTCTAGCCTTCTCTTTATTAAACCACGATATCGGACATCCGTGTCATCGGTTTTTTCGGGATTCTCTTGTTACCGCTCGACGTTTGATCCCAGCGTAACGATACAGCGGCGCTTTTTGCCGTGCGCGGAATAGTTGAAAAAACTCCGTAACGAGTTACCGCGACGTATTCTGTTTACAGAGCAAAACCGTCCGTCCGTCCGTCCTAGAATTACACGCCGCGCTCTCTCGCCATGGACGTTACCGAAAATATTTTTTGGCCTCGCGGAACAAGCAACTGTTCCATCATCGATATCCGGCGCGACGCACGGCGAGTTCCGCAGCGGAAGTGCGGTAAACGTCGATAATGGACGAGCCTCGATCAATGCCGGGCGCGCGGATCCTCTTTAATGCTGCCGATCCTGTAACAATTGGTGTGAAATAGTGGCACGATCGGCGCATATGTACCGACTGGAGAATTAACGCGGATCCGTCAGGATCCCGTACATATGTACATACGTGTACATACTGAAATTTTTCGGCGAGTGTATATATATACGTATGGACGCATAAATACGCGCGCGCACGCTTGCGCGTGTATGCGCTCAAAAATTGCAAAAGTTGTAATAGGCGGGTAGCCAGTCATCGGAACAGTTGGGGACACCTGCGGCGAGCACGCGCAGGTATACAGCCGCTTCTGAATATTCATCCGGCGGCGTTATTCCGTTCGAAACTTACCAGGGACAATTTAAATAAGTCAACGAACTGGTTCTCCTTGGTCGGAATCCCGAATGAGCGCGGCGACGATAGACGCCGAAGGCCTTGTAATGGGATTTACTTTCGATTATATCGGTCAGAACTTATCTGCTACGGGCTGCATTAGCGACGTTGAAACTTCAGCGCTGGCGAAAGTTTCACGCTCGACAAGTTTAACATGTCTCTGTTCGGATATTGAATTAATCACTACGGCACTATGTAGAAATCTCTCTGAAAGGTACTTTGTTAAAATTCCTGGTAGAATGTGGTAGATTTAATCAGGTCGCTCAATTGTCAATTCCACCATTCTAGGTTTATCTAGAGGTTTATCTTTACACATGCGAAACGAAATCTACTAAAATTATACTTATTGTAATTATATTACAATATATTTACGACTATTAAATGTCTTGGCGAGATAATTTTGAATTTCTTTGAAAGCACATTTCGTTAAAAATTTGGCTTTTCTAAATCTAATTATCTGAAAAGATCATCGTTCGTCGGAAAATATATTTTTTCTACTTTTATGCTCTAAGAAAACATAAATAAGAATTTATTTCTTCGCTTCGTCAAATTCTCTGGAAATTCGATACGGTGAATTCCAATCGATCACACTTTAATTTCGATAAATAGTTCTTAGTAGTCTTTAATCCGTCTAATAAGAATGTCCGTGAGAATGGGAATGCGCTGAATGCGAATGTGCTAGTGCGCGGAAAATCGCCGCAATGTCTGATCGATCAAGGGGAAGATGGGAAATGAGAAAAAGAGAGATTACGTCGCCTTAGGAATGATAAAGTTTCCCGGGCGATTTACCGAGGTAAGCGACGAGGTAAAGCCTCACGGTTGAATCCGTCCCTAGATGTTCCCACCGATTCTCCGTCATCGAATCGATGAAAATCTTATTCTCATCTTCCATCCGCTATGCTTCGGAGCTCTTGCTTAATCCTCTTCGATAATTTTAATTGCAATCGTCGGTCGACATGGAGGAAAATCCTGACAGCGTCCGTATTACGAATATATGAAGTGCTATTCGCGCGGTAATTGCAACATTTCCGCGTCTCGTCGGATGATAAAAGTTAAATTTGAAACGTTACGTAAATTGACCTAAATGAACAGCGCTAATTTATTGACTTAAAAAGAAGAAAATTGGATTCAAATAATTGCCTTAGATTAAAAAATACTTTGTGTAATAACACTTATTCGCGAGCATAGGTTTCTCTCCTTTTCCTCGTTTCTCGCGAAATTGCACGTTTTTCGTTCAATAATTGCGCGCAATGCATCGAAACAAGCGTATATGGCTGATGTCTCTTTTACCTTTTTACACCACAATATTCGCTCGTCAGCGTTATCTATGGAGATATTTACGGACGATGTAAAGTTTGATAATTGCATATTTTGACGTATTGCTGATGTTGCAGCACCGCCAGCAATGGCGGATGAAAAGCGCGAAGGGACTTCGTTGTTTTTATGTACTTAATAATTCTTGTGTTTACGCATTCTTATCTGTTCGTTTTAACAACGTCATTAACGTCGAGATAAGTATCGCCAAGTCTCATAATTATTTATAATGTTATATTTTCGATAAATTTTTCCAAGTGCGTTTTGAAATCGAAATAAATAACTAAAATCATTCTTTTGAAATTGTTATGATATAATTGTCAACTATTCTCGCTTAGTGATAAAAATAAATGCGCTCGATGCTCACGAGGAGCATGAGGAAGAGAATCGTAAAGTAAACACGTTCTTGCACGATCTTTCGCGTTTCATTCAACGTGTTGTTTTAATGATAGCATTATCAGAGCGATTAACACGGTCGACGCGCCGAAGGCCCAATTAGCGCAACGGAGGCTATTAGTAGCGAGCGATAATGACGGAATTGTGGAACGGATCGGCAGTTTCGATGTCGGATCCTGATCGTGCTTGGGGTAACGTCGAAGAAATTAAGCCCACCGACGGAACGCCAAACGGTGCGGCAACAAAGCGAGGGCGTGATTATTCGACTCTCATCGGCCCTCCAAGCCGGCTCCCCGTAATTAATAGCCGTTGCGATTAGCACGGTCATTTCCGAAGATTGCGGTGGCGAATGCGGAATCCGCGCGCAAATTGACGCAAAGGGCTCGAAGATGACGGTTGATTGGCGCACCGATTCATCGAGTAAAAACGAACCGTGCTTACCGCGCAAAAAGATAAAGATTATCTACTGCCGGCGGACTGCCATTGTCTTCTGTTAATTAATTGAGCACATCGTGAAATCCTTCTATGGTGCTTATTAATGTGACGATGCAATAATCTGGACTAATTACCGCTAAATTAATTTCCTAATTAATTCGGACTTTTTACGTACATACGCGCGCGTACGCATAAAAAATGACGTATTTAGTTTTCTATAATCGATATTTGTTAGATCGATTCTGATTACATGGATTATTACAGATATTTACGGCTCTACATTGCGCAGACTTTCAATTAGCTATTCATTTGGACTGATTTCTTCCTTAGGGAGTATTCAGCGAAACGTTCATTAATTTTTTGTTCTTTTTAATTCCTTTTAATAAGCAACTTCCATTATTTTATTGATTATGAACATTCCACTGTTTGAATTATGTCACCGGCAATATGATTACTCCATGCATAAAGGGACAAAGAAGTACAATGTGAGAGATTTCTCTAGCGTTTAAGTCCGTCATATTTCCGACATCAATGTCGCTTGTGAGATAAGATATAAAAAAAAATTGCCTTTGCTTCTTTGATTTTCCTCATCCATCCGGAAAATGCGCGAGCGGGGCAGAATGGCTAACACCGGCGGCGGTGCTCCACAAAGGTAATTGTTTTTATCGCGTATTTTCTCTGTACATTTGTTCTTTATTATACGCGCGCAAGGATGAGGTCCGTGTTAGTACGTTTCCGGTGCTTTTACGATCTTCCGCGATGCGAGCGCGGTTTTAACCGCGGATGGGAGAAGCAGAGCGCTAAATAACGCGCGCCAGCCCGATTAATGCGGTTAATTAAAGGAATAAATTAGTACGTTGATTTATATATAACGGCCGCGGAAAATATTAAAACGCGAATCCGCGTCAGTCGTATCTTCTCGCACGATGGCGGCGCGATAACTCGGACGTGTATTTACCTGCCGTCTCTCTTTTTCACTGCGAAATAAATCGAGAGAAAATATTATTGTCTTCTCGAGAACTTACGAACGCGAGGTGCACATTCTCTCGTGAATTATCGCACGGATGTTCGCATTTTTAATTCGCGCCGAAACAGTTTTTCATTCGTAATTAATTAACTCATTAAATACTCGAGAAGCACGTTTACGTTTCGTATATGTGACAGTTATTTTGTTTCTACGATCATTTCGTGAAATTAATATTTATGAGAAACGGCGGTCTCGCCCTCTGTTATTACGTCCATCGTGCTGTTGTCCATCGGGTCGTTTTGTAGCGTTTCTTCGAATAAGCGCAGAAATTGCAACATTTTCATCCGTAATCAAATCTGTTGTGATATTTCAGCTCCTAATACGGACTATATAATAAAGCAATAAGATAAATTGCCAATGGGGTGAGGTAATGGCGAGTAACTCATCCTTTGTTATCAAGATAGATAACGCTAAGAAACGTATTATATTTCGATAAGAAGCATTATTATAATACTAAAAACGTAGTCGATAAAAGTATATGCTTGCGGTGCCGATGTTGTGTTATGGATATATGTCTAATAAAGGGAAAGACGAATAACAGGATATTTGAGATCGATAGTAATTTTAGTTTACATAAATAATTATTCTACTTTCTTGATGACCTTAATGTATAACCTCAATGTGTAATAGATAAGTAAATTAAACTCGAAAGCTGTCAGTGAAAAAAAATTGCTGTAATATTAATTAATGTTTAAGACCAGGAACAGTGAGTAAGATTCGAAAAATAAATCTTAAAATGACTGTGGATTTTGAGAGATTTTGTTTGTTCGCTTTTTTCAGAAATGGGTCACTCCAATAAAGATAAAATCAAAATACGACTATGAAATGTCGTTTGATGTCGCTTCAAAATCTTTTTCGAGAAAAAGATAGCGAGCTTTAAAAGTTTTAATATCTTTAATGTCTTCTTTCTAAAAATATAGTCTCGACGTTTAGTCTAAAAAGATGTTTAAAAATAGTGTTAAGTAGTTAAGTGAACATAGTTTTGAGACAAAGTGGAGAAAAAAGAAAATTGCGTTTCTTGCTCCTTTCTTAAGCCGTGCAGGCGCAAACGCTCATAATGAAAAAATTATAAACAATAAAAAATTTATATTCATTACATTTTTAGATTTTATGTCCATAAAAAATATGATGTATCAGTTACTTTTACTGTAGTTCAGTACTTCTAGTACTATCTATACTATTTACTGTACTTCAGTACTATCAGTTACTTGTACTGTAAAAAATATGATGTATCAGTTACTGTACTATATTGTCTACATTATATATAAGAATAACTGCATACGTACGAGCACCTTGCATGAGAGGGTTAAATTTCCATTTTATCTTCCACCTTGATCTAGAGCGTGCCATTAAAGCGTGCCATCCGGTAAGATGGGCAATCGCTGATCAAGGGACGAATCGCCGTATTAAGTAACTCTAGCCCGCTAAACGACCGCGGGGAACGATGTGGGCGACGCGAGTGAGGTCAAGGCTTCGAATTCCGTTTTCCGCAGCGTCATCGGGCGGAGCGATAGCGAACGGTAACGTCGAGGCCGTTAAGTTCTCCGTTCTCTTTCTCTCTCTCTCTCTCTCTCTTTCTCTCTCGGAAGGGGTTCGGTAGATCCGGGGGGTTGACGTGCCGCTCCATTAGCGACAAACGAGGCACCCGGATCGATATGAATGTGACGATAAGCGCGAAATGTGGAACAGAAGCTTTATTGTTCGTCTAGAATGCCGACAATAAAAGCGTGGTCGCGCCCAACAATGCCATCGGCCCCGCTCCGTGTGTGTAGCTTGGTGCAACCATTTCACCGCCATTTCCCATCTCCACTACCGTCGTCCCGCTTAATACCGACCCTCGAGTGCCAAGTACGTAACCGCCCCCCTTTTATCGCAACGATATCCGGACCTGCGGTGAAGCCGCGATCGTCGCTTTTTTCCCCGATAATGAGGTGTTCTCGGTCTCCACCGTAGGGGCTCTATCGCCATCCGATTATTCGTATTAGCCCCGTAACTTTCGAATTCGAAATAAATTTGACCGAGAAGAGAATTATATCGCGCTTATAAAAGACAGGGCTTTAGAATTTCTTGCAGAAATGTGGACAATATAAATGTATGTTATAGCGATAACAGAGTTCTGACTTTCGAAAAGCAGAGATAATAAGAAACAAAAGTACAATTTTTCTCTCATGCGTTGTTATATCATTATACGACTCGCACTTGAAGCTCGCACCGGAAAAGGCATTAAAACACTGGCCGGCACGCGTTTTAATTTCATCATACGTATAATCTTTCAACGAGAGAGAATCGCGTTCGAGCTTTGCATCGCTCGAGAGACGCCCCGTTCTTTTCTTCATATGAATAAACCTGCCTCGCACAGTGGAGGGAGTCTCGTAGCGAGGGAAACACAGGATTTTTATCTTTCACCGTCCGTTTCCAGAACCTCCTCGCGGACCATCTCTCCTTTTATCCGTATCTGCCGTACGACGAGAAAAGGGAGAAAAGGGAAAAAAAAGGGCATGACAACGCGCTGTCCGCGTCTGTCTGACTGTTGGGGAAACGCGCCGGTGCCCATTTGATCCCGGGCTCATGGTATCCGCGCGCAACGGTCGCACGGCCAGGATGCAAATGATGCACTCTCCAGAATTAAAGTGTCTGCAGCTACACCTGCAGCCGAATTCAACGATGCGGAAGGGACGAGGCTGTTTCTCGGTTGCCGCGTATTTCCGCACGTCCTCAGGCACGATTTTTTTTTGTTTCTTGGTCTTTCCTGTCTTCGTCTTTGGTCGCTCCCGCTACTTCCCATTGATCGCCGGACGATTCTTAATTTCATTTACGCGTTCATTTTTATTTATCCTTCTTCTCTTCATTTCCAGCTTTAAATGTAAAACATTACATTTGCATCGACAGTCAGGAAGAAAAATATACACATTGAAAATTAATACTACATACAACAATTTGTTATTCATCAGTTTTAATTTCGCGACCAAGTGAAAATCTCATGTGATAGAGGTTGAAATTGCGGCGCACTTGATCAATACGATTAATCATGTTTATGCCTGTTCCCGACATGATAATATTACAATGCACGATAAATGCCGCCTCGTAAACCTGCAATGGTCTGTACGGAGCTTCATCTTCTGGGATAATAGAGACATTATGATTATTATCATGTTTGAACATATTCACCACGTGTCTTGTATATTCCAGCTTAGTTGCCGGCTTTGCGCTTATCCGTGTGTTCCCACCAATCCCACCCTTCTGCCGTCCGTTTTCCCTCCCGCATAAGGTCTGAATACACCAGTTTTCCCCCGCATCTATATCTAAACTTAACTCTCGCCTCGCCTTAATAGCGAGCGCAAGTATGTTCAAAGGAAGTTCTGAAATAATTTCATTATATTCTGTTATTAATGACGCGTACCAACTTTTTCATTGGATTATTCAAGAACGTTTTAACAACATTTATTTCATAATTGTTAAAAGTATAGTGTAATTAGTACGAATATCGCTCTATTGTTTTTAACAGTTATGAGATATAAGCACTTGTAATATTTTCATATAAATATAAAATTAATAAGTATAATTATTTTTAAATATGTACATATATAATTAAGTACATATATTGTTAAGTAACGGATATATTCACAATGATTTACTACACTATCAACTTTCTGTTCAAATTGCATCGTTGACCCCATAGAATAGCATTATCAGAAATTATTGTTACGAAACTTTAATGTATTATCGATATAAGGAAAACTCTTGACTCTCAGCTTTTATGAACTACAGCTTTTCGGGGCACGCACGCATGCTCCAGTTACAGCGCATGTCGAGCTTAACGTAAGGTAGTGATCCTAAACGTCTCCGGAAATCCGTTGATCGTGATAGATCTGCGTATAACGTCCATAAAGTTCCAGTGTAGTGCAGTATAGTGCGAGGTTTATGGTCTCTCCCTTTAACCCCACGGGAGAAGTGCGTCGTCTCCATCCTCGTAAGGTTGTAAATCACTACCGGATGCTTGATTCATTGGCCGTTCCTTGCAATATGGATTTTCAACCAGAATAACGTAAATCGTTCATGATTGTATTGATGAGTTTCCGTTTGCGATTTCCTGACAAAGCTTAAATCTTACTCATTATTTTTGCAGATTGTAATTACGAATTGTATGCCAAATCAAGCTATAAATTGAAATTGATATTCCTGCAATATTAACATGCACTCCGTTCTTGAAGCTTCTCCTTTAGGCCGACGAAAATAGCTGTGACATTGATTTCGAGAATTATTGATCTTGCAATGCTAATCCATAATATCGCGACGGATGACACATCGTTATTAGGTAATGGATGCTATTACATAATGGATGTTGCTGATTTATTTCTGTCGAATTGAATTTCTTTCGAAACTTATTTATATTATGTATAATAAAAATGAATTAAAAACAAATTGAACGATGCAAACAAATTCTTATATATTTTTTTAATTTTAAAACTGATTGCACTTAGAATAGAATATTTGTAATATAATTTTTCATCAGTATTGCTTTGCGTAATTTTTGTATTTCAATATGATTTCAATATAATGTTATGAAAATTGATTAACAAGTTATTTTAAGAAATTACATCTGTGTTTTTTATAAACCCGTTGGAAATAAAAATGTACATATTATGTAAACTAATTGTCTTGCGAAGCATGACAAGTAACTATTTATAAACTCTTTAATAAGAATATTGAATAAAGAAGGGAAACTGTACTACATAGCAATAGGTACCTATTTGTGTCATTCAAACGCCCATTTTATGCATAATAAAAACGAGAAGGTTTTCGCAATTCTACTTATATTGTTATTGTATTATGATCGATTACTGAAAGAAAAAGTTCAAGCGAAAGACAAGATGTCGTAAACTCGCTCTATAAGTTCGTAGGCGTTTTGAAATTATAATAATTGCAGTGCTCAACAATATGAGATACAAATGTATTTTGCTTTGCAAATAATATAGACATGAAAGTAATATACATAATTACAACACATTTCTTGTTTTACGCCATTATACTGAACAATGGCTTTGTGAATATTTATTTCTGACGCTATCTAAGAAGAATCGTTAGGTCTACAGGGGATGGACAAAATAATATGAACACCTGACATATACACAGGTGTTCATATTATTTTGTCCATCCCCTGTATATAGTACGTATTTTGACGCGCTGATTACAAATATGATAGTGGAAATTGGTGCAAATTTGATTTTCAAGGTCAAAACTTGAAAAATTGACGTTTTTTTAAATTATTTTAGTAAATATTAAACATTTCAAAAAATATTTCAAACAAAAGTTGTATCCCAAATTATTCTCTGTTTTATTTAAATAATTTGGGTTAGATTTTTTGCTTTAAATAAGCAAGAAAGTATGCGACGTGTAACAACTAGGTATATCTTTAACTTTGATTTTCTCGAAAATTATCACTCGTATAGTAAAAATGAATAGAACATAAAATATGTATTCTGAAGAAATCTACAACTTTTGTTTGAAATATTTTTTGAAATTTTTAATATTTACTAAAATAATTTTAAAAAAAACGTCAATTTTTCAAGTTTTGACCTTGAACATCAAATTTGCGCCAATTTCCACTATCATATTCGTAATCAGCGATTCAAAATACGTACTACATACAAGGGATGGACAAAATAATATGAACATCTGTGTATATGTCAGGTGTTCATTTTATTTTGTCCACCCCTTTATATTAAATACGTTGTATTCTTATTATTTTATTAGATTTTCTTTTTGATGACAAGAAATTTTTCTATTTTTATTTTTCTATTTTTCTATTATTTATCAGTTCTGTTTTCCCATTTTACTTAATTTTATTCATCGTGCGGACAGAAATTTAAGCTGGATTTCAATTTCGTATTCTTTCGACATTCGCATACAACACATGAATAAGTTGCACGGCTTTCGACGACAAGAGGCTTTACCGATGTCTTTCAGCGGAATGCAGCATGAACCGTGGCTACAGACTGTAGCCATTTCACGTTAAGTTACTTGCCGCTGACGAAACTTGAAACTCGCGCAAAAAGTCGACCGCGCGTCGGGAAGCCTCGCGGATAATTCCGCTTGGCTTCATTCGCATTAGAGGCTTCGAAACGGTTGCCAAGTGTCGGCGAACTCGGATGGAATGCTGAGTACTTTATGCAAATGAATACATAGGAGCGGTGTCTACTACGCGGCGTAGCAATAATTTGTTGCCGTGCGCGAGACTGATTGGCAAAATGTCGAAATGGTAATTTCTGCATTCTCAGAGTTTAAAATTTACGAGGCCTCTCGCATATATCACAAGTATGACTCGTATGGCAGGAAAAAGGATTTTACGGAAATTATAATGATTTATATTTGTTTCATTTCTTTCTTATGTTGGGGATTGTCTCCTAAATCAGATAAATTATATCACTTTTCCATCTAGAAATTATCCCGTTATTTATCACTTCGTTATTTAAAATATGTTGTAACTATGATTTTGTTTTGCTGTATTGCTAGATGAATTTTACGAATGTACCGAGCCTGCTTTAAAACGCTGAAACTCTAAGTGTATAGAAAAGCTTTCACCATTGATATAAAATCATCACAATGGGCTGTCGATACAATAGAAACTCGCGGATCTATTATTTGACGGTATTCTCAATGCGATATATAAGAGCCTATACATAATTATATTTGCGGCTGAATTGAAACACAAACGTTACGTATTAGTTTTCTGTACATTTCACAATTCCTGATATTTCAAGAATTTATGGCGACGCAGCGAAGAAAAAACACGATCGATCCTATTATACAAATGTCGCGATTTTATACAGAAGTTTTCGCAGCCAAGTATATCGTAAATAAATAACCGCGAGGGAAATGCAATAAAATCTCATACAACTTTATAAATTCCATGAATGATTCGCGCGAACCTGTTATTTTATTACACTTGTAACATAAGCTATATGTGTAATATGAATTTTGTTAGTTTCAAGAATGATTGATAGCCCTGAGGAATTTAATAAAAGATCTCTTACATAAATAACAGAGTTTTAGATAATAGCATTACAAACTTGAAAGTATAAATCATGTCAGTGTTTTCGTCGTTTTGTCGATTTTGAGATAAATAATAAAAGATATTGATATTTTTTGCAGTTACAAATAATTTTGATTTTTATAAATTAATCGTAGAAACAATTTGACTTGAAATTTACAAAATTTTTGAAAAAACAGCAACATATGACTATTTCTATCGTCATAAAAGGAAAATAGTTGTGTATGCGCGTACGTGGGAACCGCGGATGTTCCAATCCATAGCGAATCACATGCATAACGGGAATTTCACTTTTAAACCGCGATCATATCGGCCTCGTCGTCACTCGTGCCCGTGCAGAGACAGAAGTAGTCAGTCGTGTTTCCGATGACGATTCATTTGCGGGCAGGCAATGCCGATTCACCCGATGATCCCCGGATCGGTCTGGACCGGTCCGGTTTAGGCTGGACTGTCCGGCAACAATCGGCCGTTCTGCGAATTACGGTCGCGTCGTCATTATCGACGTTTCGGCGCGACATCGGCGCTGAATGCGTAAGCGGGCGGAGCGTTATCGTTATACGCGTCAACGTAAACAATGCCGCCACATCGGCTGGATCGTCAGATAACAAGCACGTAGGTGAGACGGGAGAGGAACGGAAGAGAGAACGAGGCGCGGAACGTGGGCCCTGGCGGCCGTCCGAGGTAGCGAAGGCGAAGCCCTCGTAATTCGCTCGATTGTACAAGCAAATGACGCCATGATACATCAGCACAAATTGATTTGGCCACTCCAACTGTGCCATGCTGTCCGTGCTTTACAGCGAAAACGATCGCGTACACGGGCGCATCCACGGCTCGGCCATCAATTAACTCGCGACGGCTTTTCCCCCGGACCTCATCGCGGACGCCCGTTTTTCGGCTATTAATTCATTTTTTTTTTCAACGTCGCGTGACAGGGCTGCGCCTGAAAAAAAGTACTCGTGTAAAATAATGCGCGCCGTATCGGAACATGAAATATTGGACGGGATCGGTTAGGGCTTGATTTATAGCTAAATGAAGAAATCTTTCGCGTGCTGGAATCAAGTTGGAACGAAACGAGAGTGCTGCCTTAAAAGGGTGTCGAGATTACGTTCGATCGATATAATTACGTCGATCCACGAGTCCGCGATCAATTAAACTGAGATGGCTCTTTCGGACCTCGTATTCTGGGAGCACGTTTTCGGGCTTGCTCTCGTGTAAAATATTGCGCTGTGTTACGTATCTACGTGACGTATTGCTCAGAACCACAGTTTACTTTGTAACGAAGTAAAAAGAGACTCTGCAGGAATTATAGTTTGAATAAGTTTGGAAGTACATTAAAAACTCTGTATATGTACATCGATATTTCTGTCATAGCTTTGGACAAATTTTATTTTTATCCATACTTATAATTTTTTTTTCTAAAACTGAAATGATTAATTTACTTCAAGAGAATGTGATGTTTATCGTACCAACATGAGAGATTCTTTGATGTCTTTAGTGAAGATAAAAATTATATTAAAGCGTGCAGATTTTCAATACCGCAAGCGGTAAATGCGGTAATGAATAACGCATGGTTCGTTAATGGATTATTTAATTAGTGTCGGTTCGTATTATTTGGCGATAATACCGTTTATAGGTCACATGCAAAAGCTTGTTTTCGAAATGTAGGGAACTTGTTTTCGAAATGTACATGATGACACATGAGCCTTTCGTGTATTATAACGAGGAAATTAATTTACGTAATTACATATTGTGACGACCATTGCAATATCTATGATTAATAGAAATTATTTATCAATCGTAATAATTAAAAATTATACGGATATACGCTATTATTATTAATCATCAGAAAATGGATAAGATATGTGAAAAACGTCGATTCGAATGATGGTGATAAAACACCACCTGCGACAAGCGTCAATGTGAGCATACAATAAATAATTATTAAATGTCGACCGAGTTCTTTCACCCGTGGAACCGGAAGCATAGTTCCAGCAGAAAATGGGTACGCGTACAGTCCTATGTCGGCGTAGATTTGACAGCCCAATTTTTGTTTGGAGCTGAACGAGACGGGGCCATCGCAGTGACGGGCGTCCACGTGACGTCCCTCAATTGATATCGACGGTATCGATGTGCACACGCACCAGCGAAAAAGAACGAGCCGCGAGTTTTGTGCACGCCCCGTCACGAACCGACGAGATAAAACGCGCGCGCCTGCGTTATTTCGGCCGAAGAAAAATCACTGGCTATGAAATGGCAAGCGCGCTGATAATTCTATGTGGCGGATATTCATTAAACGAGCGCGGAAAATCGACGGAAAATGACGTTCGTTTCGATTATGTATGCGTGACACCTGTTGGGCATTTCATAAATAGGACATCTCGTCATTGCCGTGTCTGTAAACGATTCATTGACACGGTCATCAGCGATTTTTTTTTTCTCAATGATGATTTAATCTTTTCATTGCGTAGTTACTTCATAATATAGACGATATCGGTAGATTAAATTGTAAAAGCGTGTAAACGAGCGACGTGAAATTTTAGCTTTTAGGTAAATCTAGATGAATATAGACTCGGCGCTTGCGCCTGATTGTGCTCGGAGACGAAAGGAAAATCTCTTATATGTATACCCTTCACCGTCGTCTAAATCTGTATTGTGTACGAAGAACTCTTAATGAGCATCTTGATAATGTGCAGTATTGTCGTACTACTTTCGCAGAGAATTATACGATGAAAGTGCGAGTAAAAAGTCTCTGCGGCCTCTTGTTCCCGCTGAAGAACATTCTGAAGTCCCACTAATGATGCTGCGCGTATGATAAACACGCTGTGCAAGCAGTCCTGTGTATATCTTTCCTCAGAAACTACCGGCACACTGTTTGCGCTTGCATAAATACGCGTCCTCATTAACGACGCTTTACGCGCAACCGAAATGAAAAAGGAGTTTTCTTTCCGAGAGTTTTCTCGCAATGTTACATTTACGTTACTGATTGTGCGATATCGTCGATAATGATCGTACGGAAATGTATTTTATCCTCACAGTTACGGTAAACAATAAATATATTTATTTTCTTCGACGAAATACACTACCTCTAATTAATTTCCAAAGCATGCCAAACCATTTGCCAAAAGTATGTGAACGAAAATAATCGATATTGATACACAAATTTTCAATTAATTTATAGACAAATATCCAATATATCTGAATACGCGCATTGGTATTTAATAATTATTAATTTCGAAGTACGTTATTTGTTTCTATTATCATGTTTACTTTGATATTGACTTTTTAAAAATAAATATTTATTCAACTGCTCGTTGAAATTAAAACCATGTCTATCGACTCGTATGACTTGAGATTCTCCTGCGCAAGACAAAGTTTGCGCTGCTTCGTACTTTTAACGTGCCAGTGCACACCGGCGGCGCGTAATTCAAAATCCCACATTTCACGCGATATTCTGCTTCCTCCTTTTCCTCACCAAGATCGGGTAGCTCGATCTCCTTTAACGAAGCCCGGAAAATCCCCTGAAGCAGCGATTTATCTCTCACGTGGACACTAATCCTTCCTCACGGACGAAGAATCTTTCTCGGGACAATGTTGTCATTTTCTTTTTTTTTTCTTTCGGAAGATTATATGTGTTGGGTCGTCCGCCTTCTTCTTCCCCGTGTCGTTTGACGTCTATGTTAATAATTGCGGCTGATCCGAGCGCTGTCAAAGAGCTCCGTGGATATACCGAGACGCAACTGACAGCCAAATGTTGTCTCCGCATCGTTTTGCGAAAGTCCTCTCGCGGCATTAAGTAATGCCATACGTATCTTCGCGGATGACGTCGACTTTACCACACTGGCGAGAAACCTGTTGCATACGCAATCGAGAGTGTGTATGTATATGTGAGAATGTGTAGATGTGCAAATGCACGCGGGAATGCGTAGAACAGAAGGTTCCGCAATATCTATACGCACGAGTGCACGCCCGAGAATTGCTGCCGCTTATGTATATATAATGTGCAGTAAAGTTGCAAGCAAATATTTAAATTAGATCGTCTCGGAATTAAGTGAAAAGCAGCGAAGCCCTTTAACTGTTACGGTCTAAGAAGATTGAAACAATCATGGTAAAGCAGCACTGCGCTTCTTCTCTCTCGTGAAAATCAGACGAAGTGCAGAGAGTGGAATCTGCGACCTGTGTGCAAAGGAGATTTCTGTTGAAACTTAGCACGATCAAAAGTTCAGAATAACAGAGAATGGTATTTTAGGAGGGTGAACGCGATCCGGCGTGATGGATCTCTTGTCCTAATTCAAACTGGCGCGCCGGAGATCGGTTATTGTGTGGCCAGCGAAAAACAACGTGGGAAGACTGCGACGTGCACGCCGCGTGGCAAAGGGCATCCCGCGCGGCGGATTTATCGGATCTAAAAGTTGCAAGCGCGGATAGCACGCTTCACAGGTCGCGCACCGGACTCGTTATTCCCCCTCGTCGTCAGCGGCGGCAAGACCCGGCTATCCTTTAATCCGAGATGAATCCCGACGCCTTAATCTGGCGATTAGACTCCGTGCCCTTTGATTTCTTCTGGCTTCGAACTTTGCTGCACTCGCGCGTATCCTCGCGCTGAGATTTTAATCCGTTTAGACTGTAACCGAATCTTCTATCAGTATAACGAGATACGCCGATAACTAAAATTTGCCGTTTTCTCAACTTTATGGGCTAGCACTAACTTTACGGGAAATAATTTATTATCTTAAAATTAAATAGAAAAGGAAACCGTGAGACACTGATGTGATTTTAGATTAATAAATAATCATTTTAATTTACGATTCTATTATATGATAAAAATTTATGGCACACATTAAACTTTTATTTTGAGAAAAAGAAATAAGACTGTTTATGCAAAAATAAATTAAATTTGGACGATATTCGTCTCAATTTTGTGTATAAATTGTACTTTTATTATATTAAATATCCAGAAGAATAATAGTTAAATGTAAAAAAATATATTATGGTCTTAGATTCGTTTGAATTTTTTTTCTAAGTAAACTGATTTACTCAAGAATAATAAACCAAACGAATAAAGAGATTCACAAGAGGTTGCTAGCGCATAAAGGCCGTACTGTTCCCAGGCTGTTCCCACTGTCGTTGCTTGTAATCGAGGCGATTCACGATCCACGCCTATTGTGCGGTGAGTCGTGGCCAAATGTACCGGGCATGATCGAAAGGTGACTTAGTTTCACAAAAAAATTTCGAAACGCGCATTTGAGTTTGCAATGCAATTTTTTACGGAACTTTTAACGATTCGCGTTTAAAGTTTATGATTGTTCCTCCAAACAATACATAAATGCTTACTGATTTTAACATGGGAGATTCGTTGAAATAATATATTTATTGCATTTTATAATCGACGTTATGCACATTAATTTGCCCGGCTTGCGTCCAATATATTTATTTATTGCAGATAATTACTAATTACTGCTAATAGGTGTTGTTTCGGATTAAATGGCGAATTACTGCCGCTAAAGAAATATGCTATATTTATGAAGTTGGTTTGTTAATTATGCAATTGAATTTATTTATGTATTAACGGAGAACGAGGACTACCTCGTTAACGGTCAGAACATTGCTGGCCGCCATGTACATATTTACATCAAATGATTAAATGTCGTATTCACGTGTCTGCTGATCGATAATCACGACTCGTTAGTATATTAAATCAAGTGATTATGGCGATTATTGATAAAATAAATTGTCACCAGTGAAAATGAACTTTTATTGTTTATATAATTAATAGTTGTTTGTCTGTTTTTTTGTTAATATGTCTGAGATCTACCTTTATTTTTACTTGTATAGATTTTAAGTGAGCAATTATTTTAGCGCGCGTTATTTATTTGCATTATAAACTCGCGTCAGCTTGAAATATCGTCAGTTTGAATATTGGCTAATCATATATATGATTATCATATATATGATATATGGACGATAATTATAATGTTATTTCTGTCAAGAAAACCTGTATAAGTTATTTACTGATAAGATTGAAGACATTGATATACATGATTTATGTGCTCTTTAACGAGTTAACGACAATAATAAATTATATAATAGTAAAATGAAGAACATTCTAAAAATAAGATATTTTACAGCCAAAGAAGAAAAATAATATTTCCAGTGATTTAAAAATTATATTTGACAAACATCCTTTATCGATATCAGAGCAATCTATGAATCTTTTAATATTCAGATGCAATCAGGATGTTCCTCGTTATAAATTGAAAAAGCTATGTGCTTAATGAATGCCCGCAATATCTCGTAGACTGATGAACGATTACATGAAGAAACGATAAGGAAAATTGCGTTTGCTTAAAAATAGTTCACGAGATTATCGGAAAATCGAGCTCTTCGTGCGGGTGATTCGGAGTAGAGAGTTCATATCGATAGCGGGAAGAGTAACGATCATAATGTATGCATTGAACATAAATGAGATGATTTTATTTGCCTACGAATGGATTTTATTACTTTCTTGGATATGTACATGATCGATCATGTTCCTCCTTTTATTAATCAGACTTAATTCTTCAACATCTTGTCTTTTAAAATTGATTTAATTATTCGCTTATATGAAGAATATTTGCAATGATTTATTCTCTAATGATGTATTTATGAGTCTCTTTTTTCTATTTCTCTTCAAATACAGAATATGAGTGAAGAGTAGACGTATAAAATTACAACATTGAAAGAAATCATTACCCTGTTTCGTAAGAAGTACTTTTCGCTCTTCAGTTTTGATCGCCAATTTTGTACATTGCACTTTTCCGGAATGCAAGGCGAAGGGATTGAACTGTTGAATGCACGCACCACGCGATCCTATATTCGAGGCGTGCATAACGCAGGTCACCGACGTTCATAGCGCGGCTGACGTGGCTTCCGGTGTGTGGCAGCCGTAAGGCGTTCGCGAATGCATTCTCGGGCGCATTGCACTCGCGTGCCTTACGAGTCGGGCATAACGGCGATCACGCGACCACCGTTGTTTCATTATTGGTACTCTCGTGACAGCAATCAGGAGATTTTCTTCGCGTGGTCGAGAGTGAAAGGTATCTTCTTGTCGGGACGAGAGCGCGAGCAAAGTTATGAAGAATACGAGAGAACTACTTAATAATAAATAAACTTAAAAAAGGGAAGAAATGATTATAATTTTGAATATATTATGAAAATATTATGAAATCATGACTCATTATGAAATATTATGAATATATTATGAAATAATATATTGAAAATAATTATTGTATATACATATAAATATATAATAAGTATAATTGGAATTTAACAAACATGTTAAATACTAATACTATCATTTTCTAAAAACTCTTATTGTCCATAATAATCTTTTGTTCCATAATGAAGATAGAAATTTTGTCTTCATGAATTGCTTTAATGGTGATTAGTATGCATGTAAGTCTACTCGATAGAGAAAGAGACGTAGCGAATTATAAAGACAGTATTTATGCGTAATAAGCATTTCAATCTACACAGCACGTACAAGAAGGAAGAACAGGTGGTACGTTGTTAAGCAGGAGATGGGGGATAAGGCAAGGTGGCAAGCTTTCAGCAAGTGTTACAAGGCTGTTCTCTTCTCTTCGTGACCGCCAGCACGTAGTACGTTAAGTACTTGCGAAATTACACGCATAGATGCTCTCTACGGCGAACAATGGCGGATGGTAAATCCCACGAATCTATCTGACCTCGGGAATTGAACGTTAATCTCAAGCGCCGCTCTTCGACATATTAACCTCGTGACATATTCGAGGAATATAAGATAAAAATTGCCGTATTTTCTCCCCGGGATACCATCGCGTGTATTACCATGTAATCATTCGTCTTCTTCGAGTCACGTCGTTATCACAAAGTGTAATGGAAGAATAAATAATAGCTTAATGCACATATTGGTTATTATTATTATTACGATCTATCCTCTTAGCATTGCGCAAATCTATTTATTTATCGACTTTTTTGCGGATCCTTCTGTGATTCGATTTGCGCAATATTAAATGATGTATGCTTTGCATAATTATTATTATATCCATTATATCCAAATTGAAATAATTTACTATTATTAATTTAACAATTATCAAATAATTGGATAAACATTGCTAAAACATTAGTAAATTTGAACCTTATTTAAACTGATTAGTAAAATTATTCTTATCGCGTGCTTGGCTCCAACTGTAATGAATTCTGAGTTTGGTTTGCTTAATAGATAAATTGCATCTGATGTTGACGTTGGCATGAAATGCAAATCAGGCAGAAGTTTAACATTCAACGATAAGTACACGGCGAGAGGGATCAAAGAATCAATGTAATTATGGCTAAACAGTTGGCGAAAACAGTTTTAAAGTAGTTATAGATTGTATGAGCACACCTATATTTTCGTGCATTTAATAGTCAAAAGAACATTAGAATTCCATTTAGTATTGTACATACCGCGTTATCGGTAAAATTCTCGACCGTCGTCGTTACAGATACATGCGTGTGCTCAATCATGGATTTTGCCTCACAGAAAATGTTCCTACTCTGTGGGAAATGATCTAAGTGCAAACGTAATCATCGGTGGGTTTCTCTCCGGTACGCGAATCGCTTCCAGCTGTGAAATTCCAGCTTTCGTTGGAAACGCGAGATGTCAATCCGGATTCCCGAGAAACCTAATTCGGATCAGAAATACAGAACCATTGTACACTGTACTCGAACGAAACAGCGGCTTTTGCAAATATGGATAAAATTGCGTTCTGCGCTGCGATAATTGTGAATCTACATTGTTGCGTATGCAAAGTCGCGACAAATCTGTGAAATTTCATTATCATCGGTTGCAATGTTTTTCTTCTCATTATCAAGCAACAGGCAACGCGCAGGAAAACGATAATTCTTCGTAACGGTGATACTATTTGATCATATCATAAAACTGGATTATTGTTTACAAATTTAATTATTCCATGCGCGCGTGGAATTGGTTCATCTGAGGAAAACAATGATTTTCCAATATTCGATTATTTTGATCTTTAACAGCAGTTCAATTCTTTTTTTTTTTCATATCCTCAGCATTAATGGTATTTCATCTTTATATTAATTATTCAATTAATAAAACTTATTTTAAGTATTGATATATCTAGCGCTTACATTAAACTATAATAATATTTTTATTAACGAGANAGAAAGAAAATATTTTTCATTAAAATTAGCATAAACAATAACAATAAATTAATTTTGAGCATTTTATATTATACGGAGAAGATATAATAAAATTAGAATGCTGCTATTACCGAGAAATACATATTTTATGATTATGAATCTTATGATAGTGCTTTCTAAAATAGCACACATGTTCCTATAAATTTGAATTTCTCAGTAATAACTGGAGCAAAATTGGATTCATGTCAGAAATGAATATTCGCAATAAAGATACATATTTAATACATATTTGGATGTGCCATCCAAAAATGTACTGTTTTTTTTTTTTTCACCGGGTGTTAATAAATCGACAAAGTCAGTCGAAGTTTTACAAGGTATTCGTGTTTTTGATTGAAGTATATTCACAAAATTCACGGAAGTGGAGCAGAAGTAACACGCTCGTCGATTGTCCACGAAATTGGAAAAGTAAATCCCGTGCGTACGAGTGCAATCAGATCCGGGCTGCGCACCTGCGCCTACCAGGAATCGATCGTTTGGCCGATAGCGGCATGGCAACGACTATAGTGACGACGACGGGAACGACGTGGTATTCATTCCGGACAACTTCCGCGAGAAGAGCGCGCGTAATTACTCTTCGTTAAGTTTTCAAGAGCCACGGACGTACCGGAGACTTATCGAGGAAATGACTCCTCACCGTTCGCGCGCGCGCGCTTCTCTTGTCTCTTTCTTCTCTTTCCTCTCGGTGAACCTGTTGCACGTCTGTGCGCTATTCGCAACTCGTCTTTCTCGTCCGAAAGCGTCGCCGCGGAATCGAGTTTCATCACGGATGCCATAGCGTTCGACCGCGAAATTGTTACGCTGCAAAGCGGCGAAGCGCTAAGCGTGAGAGATTAATGAGAGATTAATGAATATGGTGGCACGATTTGTAGCGCGAGCGAATGTTAGATCAAAACGGAAATGCAACCAGTTAACGGAACCACGAGAATGCGTGCGAACTGCGAAATTTATTAACCGTCGTGTTAATTATATCTAATATTGCAGAAAAACCTAATAGTACTGGTATACCATAATTCATCCATTTTAGAATCACAGATAATGACATGAGGTAGAGAGGTGTTAGCAAAATTCAACAATCATGAAAATTTTGACGATATTAGTAAACGCATCATTTAGGAGATTTCTCTTCTAAATCATTTTTTTCTTCTGCATAGTATTTTTTGTTGATATTCATTTCTGCACCGCTGCAGTTTTTATTACTACTATCTGCCAGCCTATACTAAGCTAAAACAATACAGATATTAAATTTTCGATATTTTGAAGTTTGTACAAACAATATACACGCGCTAACGACAACAACAGCAAAGTTTGATTTAACAGCTCATAACTTTGCAAATCGATTTTGTACAACAAATAATGATAATGCCATTAATTTTTTCGTGCCTTTTATTTTTTAGTTGTACACGCAACAATATATAATAATCATATATTTTTAACGTTGCATATGTTATAATATACGTATATGAAAGATATTATAATATATATGAAAGTTGTGCAAATAGGAAGTTAAAATTTTACATTTTATATCTACTTCATATGAATATTACTAAATAAGATTTCGATTACACGAAGACTGCGAACTCGATCAAGGTCACCAGTGTACTCGGTGCCTGCCCGTCTGTCGAGCAAACAGCCCATCGTGGTAGCCGTACCATGTAGAAACTAGATTTGTGGAGCCGTAGTTGCGAGGATGTTGTTTGATAGTGCACGCAAAACTGTATCCGAGCAATTCCGAGAGGAATAACCTGAAATTGAAATTACTGAAGTTAAGACCGACGTGCCGGAGCGTGCCATCGAGCGTGAATGCGAAATGTAGATCAGGAGCGACAATATAAACGCGGATGCAAATCGCGGAATCGTGTTTGACTAGTTGCTTCGGATTCCCTCGGAATTTTTCTTCCTGTGCATCTTCTTATCGCTCTTTCCTCCTTTTCGTATTCTTCATCGGAAAAATGCACCGCCGCGATGACAATCACTACTTTTTTTTGCAGATGTTTTTATAGAGAGATACATCGGCGTGAAAGAGCTCGTTTATTTATTCTCCGCGTGTATCGTCTCATATTAATTCGCTTAAAATTTAATAGCGTTTAGTTATGCATTATTGAAATGTAATAGATTGTTTGTGTGCAATCATTAATGACGTTGGATAACAGTAATTAATATTAAATAGATCAATAGTTTTAGTTGGTAATTTTGATGTATCGTGATTTAACGAATGACTATGAAAGTGTCGTGCAGTTTTGATTATTATATTTCACAGTTGTCTCGCGGGAATTGTCTGTTAATTTATGTACGTGACACATTGTTATTCTAGATTAATTAAGCTTGGTGAATGGGTATCGTGACTGTCAATAGCAAACGGTTTTGTTTATGGATGTGCATCGCTATAACAAATTATAATCATATTATATCTATATTATGAATACAATTCATAGAAATTGATATAATTGTTCTTGGTAATTATGGATTAGTCTTTTGTGTGTATGCATTATCGATGCGAAATATTTGTTTATGTTAATATATACATATAATAGAGAAATGTAAATTTTTTAACAGTACATATTTTAATGCGATAGAGAAACGTAAATCTTTTAAAAGCAAGATGCTACGATAATTTTTCATTTAATTTATATATTATCTATTAATATGCGTCGATTATCTTAGAAACCAGAAATCCTTTATCTGCAAATGTAATCTCAACCATACATATATTAGGGATAACCGTGGCGTCAGCAACTTCGCTGTCGCGAAATGAAATCTTCGGCGTTTATCGAGTTTCGAAAATAATCTCGTTTAGCCCGATTTCATTTCGCGATAATATTAATATCTACGGTAAATGAGTTTTCACCGCGAGCCACGTGCATACTTTCTGAGTTTTTTTCCGTGTCCCATCTCCGCCTTGTCGTCTGTTGATGCATAGAAATTTCCTTCGCGTCTAGTAAAAAATTCTATGCATCCGAGAGTATTCTCAATGTAATGGGTAGTTGTGAAACCCCAGAATATTCCCCTGGGTTGTAACAATGATACGAAACGTTACCCAAATAACCGTTGATCTCTTGCCTCATTCCCGAAACAATTCAGAAAGGCAAATTTACTCACGGAAAGTTGCAGTTCGACGCGCCGGCTGCACTCACTTCTCGCGCACGAGCAATCTTTTTGTTTTGAAATGCATTGTTAATTTTTCATATTTCTTCTCTTCCGCGTCCACGTTTGCACGCAAACTTATGCAATCCATTGCCGTTGGAATTTTTCTCCCGTTATTTCTATTATTTTTTCTAGTGCAATTAATTATATAATATTCAAAACAATAGTAAACAATTTTTTAGAAATAGAACATCTAGAAATGAAGTCTATTTTAAAAATGATGGCTGCTTAAGGATATTATTGCGTGATCGTAGGATTATATCGTATGCAATATTCATTTCCGTTTATACATATATTATATATTATGTACCTATAGCTTATACACATATCATGTATATTGTAGGTTCTACCGATCGGCTTCACGATTGTGTTCTCGTGAAACCGATAGGAATCATATCGGAGAAACATTGTTGATACTTCGAATAGAGAGTAATCGAGTCGTCGAATGCATGGACATGTTGTACTATATATGAGAGCATACGCGTATAGGCATATTGTATATCTAGACATAAATGTACATGTGTATATTGTATATATATATATATATTTATATATATAGACTATACATGTATATCTAAATATGTATATAATATGTACAAATATATATAATATATATAGATGTGTACATAGATAGATCGATAGATAGNTAGATAGATTTTGTGGATCGCAACATCCGAAAAAGAATAAGGCGGGCGAGGCAGCGAGTCTCGCCGGAAGGCACACGGCGTGGAAATCAAGAGGAAACCGTCGCAAATCGCGGATAAATTTACCTGGCAGGCAACCCGATTAAATTGACTTCGATTCCGCGGCTGCGTTGGTGGTAAATACTCCCCGGCTTGGGAAATCTCGATTGTTAAACGCCACCGGTGATTCCTCGTCTTCCGGATTTTTGCTCAAGTTATTGGATTCTTGAGTTCGGTTTCTATCGTCGTTGGACAACGACGGTGGCTGCCAGAATTGGAGTCGCTGAGATCTCTCGTGGAATATCGTTCTTTTTCAATCCGACTACGTATACACGTGTCTCACAGCTAGAATTCTCAGCTCCGACTGCGTATCCTGGTAATGCGATTTATCCTGGCTGTTCTTGCCGTTCTTTGTGTCTCAGAACGAAAATGAACGGTAGAGTGAAATGTTTTCGTGTGAAATTTTATTTTATTCTCTTTTTAAATTTTTGAAATTATTTCTATGATAGTCAGGTATAATAAGTTATTTAATTGGTTTTGACATATTTAATATATTTGCGTAATTTTACTGCAAGCAATGAGAAAGCTTTGACTACGCAATTTCAATTTAACTTTTACGTTGAAATTATAATAATAATTATTATAATGTTATACATATAATATTAAAAAATACAAAATTCAAATTTAATAAAAATTTAATAAAATATATGACAAAGGCCCTGCTTAATATTTCAGTCATTAACACGATTCAAATTTTTTATTCCTCTTTCCCGCGAGGAACACTCAGTTAATTCTGTTTCCGGGCTTAAAGCTCGTTTAATTTATAAAATTTAATGGATTTGACAAAGTTCAGAAAGGATAGATAGCAAAACTTTTTCCGCATTTGTACGTCTGTGTTGCTGGCTGGGTGCCCTATAATACACTTATTCGTATATATCCTTAAGATATTAAATTACGTAAATCCTAAAGCGAGATTTACGCAACGAACGTAAGAACAGGAGCAGCAATGTCATTTTAAATGAAATTGAGCCGATTATGGAGTAAATTAATCAAAGTTCATTCCTTTAATCTCCTTACCACCAGCATATCTTCTTACAAGCCGGGTACTTTCAGCTCGATCCTTACCGCAGTATATCAATTTTATAGTTGTTACCATCTGGATACTAACCATGGAAATCTTTTGAGAGAGATTACCCGCACTTATATCCGCAGGACGATTACGTCTTGCTGAGCTTGGCAGCCGCGCGAAAGCTCTGTCGTACCGCAAAGAAAAAAAAGTACCGAAATTAAAACTAATTAAAACTCGTATTTTCTCACGAGTCGCGCTGAACATCGTCGGAATGTTCGTTAAATGAACGACTTTCATGTCGTATGCTGCCGAGGCAAACAGAAAAAGATACAAGGAAACGACTCCGGAGACAAGAAAGACGCTAATGACTCTCACAGAAAAATACTGGAATATGGTAGTACGAAGCAATATAATATTGCTAGATACATCGCGAAAGTCATGACTTTGAAACATTCTCAATTATTTAAGACCAAGACAGGTATAAATTCAGCGCTTTTTTAGCATTCTTCCAATTTTTCAAGCGTACTTGTTCGCGACTGAAAAATATCTTGCTATTTTTACGGAGAAATATAGATATCTGAGAAACTTGATTTGTCCTTTCATTTAATTTAACATCTTCGAGAATTTGCATAATTTATCCGAAGCAATAGCTTAAATTTTACATTTTATCAATAAAACTTTTTTCAATATATGTATACTATCCACACAATTACACTTCCGGTAATCGGTAGTTCAAATAAGTGGTATCCGAATAACCATATTACGAACAGCGAGTGCCCGCTTAGTCATGATTTCAGCATACGTGCCGGAACGTATTTACACACTTATTGCTCCATACATTAAAGGCTTGCCGTACATGCTCGTTGGAATTGGACGTTCACAAAGATCAGTTTATCTAATTAGGTCTAGCGCGGGCGTCGCTCCGCTCCGCTTCGTCGCCACTGATCCTCGTTATCCCGTCCAATAATTGGCGCCCTTCCAGAAGCATTGCCGCGGATTTGCCAATTTATCGGACCGCGTCGGTCTGGCGCTTCTGAAATTCGATCAGCGCATAAGAGGAGTAACTTTGAAAGCTATTAGTTCGGCAAGCCTAAATGGACAGAATTAAATCGGATCGAGCGTGAAAATCCAATAGAGCATAAACGTATCTTAATAATCTCTATTCGCATAACGGAACGTCGGCGCCGCGGAAAATTATTATGCGGTATTGTAATCTCGTTCCGCGGATATAAATGGAATTTACATGGAGATATGATCAACGTACTGCCGCAATTATGATAATCTATGCATAGGCTTTTCTTTTATGTACGTACAATCACGTCCTGTTCCAAGAGAAGCCTCTCAAAAATGCGGAATGATGATATTTTCGTATTGGTATACAATACTATCGTTTCTATACGAAACTAATTTTCCTTCGAAATTTCTCTGATATAAAGATGCAATATATAGAATGTATGAAATAATTTCAATGAAATCAAATTTCTTCTTTGCACAATCACATTTTTTTTTCTTAAAGTTTATATGTTTAATGGATTTGCATCATGGAATTTTTATTCTCGAAATTATTTTGGACAGGTCTATAAACTCGACACTTTCAAATGCGATTAATTTTTTTGTGAGGCGGACAAAAAATAATTATTTATAGACAAATGATTGACAATCGAAATCTATAATTAAAGAAAAATGCACTTAAGGATGCTGATGATAAAAATTTTTTATTTATTTTGATTTTTTGCAAAGTGGACAAAAACGATTATTTCTGAACAAATTGTGGACAATTTAGTTGGAATGTCAACTTCACAGATCTATTTCAAGAGCATTAAAAAGCATTTTAAATCTAAACGTCCAAACATGAGTTTTAAAATAGGCGATTTTTATTTTATTTATCCTCGCAAAATAAAAGTAATTAAAAATTGTGACTTGTAATTAATAAATAAAAATTCTTGTATTCTCTCTCTCTCTCTGCTTCCCCTTGTTTTCGCTTTACCTATTTATTTATCTATCTATCTATCTCACGCGTGTCTCAAGTGTCGATAGTGAATTAAAGTTGCGTGACAAGGAATTTATTTTGCCGGTGTCTTGTCTAACTTTGTTAGAAACTTCGACAGCAAGTATACGGTTATGCATCCACACCATGACGTAACATTAAGAAACTGTCGCCTCGCGATTAAAAACTTTGCGTTTGACGCGCGCAAAGTTTCACATTATCGACGTGTAGACTCACAGACTGCCTCTTAAGTTTAGTTTAATCGACCGAAGATCTCTCTAAGCCGTGCTTGCACGGCCTGTATTTGAGTATTGCGCGAATTTTCTAACGATATTTCTTCGTTAGAAAACGTGCGTCCTACCTGGGAACTTAAGGTATCGATTGAATTCCGCCGGTAGCATCACCCGCTCGCCAAAATTATCTCCCAGGCACGTCGAATCTGCAACGGCATAAGCCGAATACTTCATCATCGCCGGCGAATTATTACCTTCCTCGGGAACATAACTCGATAACCTTCATTTTTCACCCGCCGAGCACGTAGGCGGGGGAAGTTTCCGGCCGTGACGGTCGACCCAGGAAGCCACTGCGATCCGAAGGGCGAAAGGTGCATTCCTAGGGCGCAAACTTGTGCAAAACCTGCGACGCGGAAAGACCTTATTACGATAAATCACGTTTATCGAGCGCTCTGCTGCCCGACAGCGCGGGTACTATCGCGGGTGCCTAGCCTCGTATTTGACTTGCAAAGCCTAGAACCTGATTCAGCGATCGAGAAAGGAAGAAAAAGGATCGTCGTTAGGTCGCACGCGATTAGGTTTTCGTCTGGGCGGGTTGATACGCCCCCCTCGTTTCCGCGTACGTTTTAATGGGCTAATCGCAGTGCACTCCGATAGAGTTATTTCGCATTCGCTTTGGTTTTTGTTTACCGGCAGTTGCAGTAACGAATTTCGCGGTTTATGACGACAGTAACGTTCGGTTATAAAATAATCCGGCGAATGAATTCTCTTTCGAGCTTATAAAATTGGTCAATAAAATGAAGTGTTCGATAACCGAACGAGCGAAGATTTCGTAGACCGCGAAAAGCCGTTGAAATTTTTCCAACTGAACACGACCCGTGTGGATTCTATGGTTAGCAACAATTCAATTTTCCAATGTTTTAATTTGCTAACGGATAAGCCATACTGTTGAAAAATCTCGATGCTTCTCCAATATAGAGAGAACTGAAGCAATCTCTAATGTACTTGAAAGACATATTTTCAATGTACAAATTTTGTTTTTATAAACAAAACTTGCCGTATAAATAAAATTTTGGAAATGTTGTAGATATATGATCGCGAAATAAAATTAAAATAAATCTTTTCGAACAATATTTATTTCATGACGGAGAAAATTTATTCTACGTTTCTACTTACGGAGTATTTTCTTTAACATTACCTTGATATTTGAGAAGTTAATGCAAGTTTTCTTATACTGAAGTTCTGTTATTTGACGTCAAAATAAAATCACGGTCGCTACAGCTAACATATGCATATGCTTTGATAACTACGCAACATTTCTCGACATTTCTCAAATCGATTTTAATATTTGCAGTACGGCGAATACACATTTAGCTTTCCGTCGAACGAAAACATTATTGATTCGGTTTAGCGTATGCAGTCAGCGACAGCTGCAGTTTTCGCAGAGATACGGACTCCAGTTTCGAGGAGATCGTTGCAGAAATCTCGCACAAAGCAGAAGATTGCAAAGGCAAACTGCTACCCGGTAGTTTATGGAACTTGCTCTTTGTAGAGTTACGTCAATGCACGTCCATGTTCTACCGTTGTTCCATTTACACGAAGCAACCGAGTAAATAGCTTCTAGCCGTACATCGGCGAACCGCTTTCATATCGATACGGAGTACAGCGGAATCGGGTTGACTTATCTGACAAAAAAATAGGTAAAAGATACGCGCATACATAATGCCTAGATCGTACTTGAATGTCGGTAGAAGTGTCCAGTGATGCAAGAGAGTAAACGTAAATGTAACTCTCCATAGTAAAATGTAAATCGATGTGTGGATATTATTTGTTTTTATTTTATTATGCAGAATATTCAATATAAATACGAAATGGATGATTGAAATATAGATATTTCATAAACTATTCAGTTAAATATCTCTGTGGGAAAAAAACGCCTTTTTGAGTTTAATGCTAATTTGAATATAGACTAGTATTTTCTTTTATTTATATTTTATTTATATTAATATAACTTAATCATTAATTTTTCAAATATTCCTTTATTAAATACTAGAAATTTGCGAGATAGATATGTGGAAATAGTAAAGAGAAATTCAATAATTTAGAAATTTTTCTCGCGAACATTATTTGACATTTTGAAGAAATAGTTTCTAAAATTACTTTAAAAAAATTTTTTAAATATTCAGTTCTTCGTTTAAATACAAAATTGATTTTTTTCCACGAGCAAAAATTTATTTATTGCACGAATATTGCACGAATAGTGCTTACATTTTTCAGAACAATGATACATACTTTTTAAAAAAAGGTACAATTGGCAATTAAAACCTAGTCGGGTATCCAAAAATTACATTCTAACTTTTAATTAAAAAGCTAAAAAAATCGCAATTTCCCGGGTTCTCTTGGCATTAAAATAATAAAGATGAATTGTTCGTTTACATTGCTCTAAACATAGACAGTTTTCATAAAAGCGATATTTTAAATATTTTTCATTAATTTGTAATATTATCAGGAAAATATTTTTCAAGAAAATTATGTCAAGAAAATTAAGTTAAATATGTGATAATGCAGTTTGTCGATAAATTATTTAAATTGTGAAATAATACAAAAACAAATAAAATTTTAATAGAAAATTACAGAATAATATTAAAGATGAATATATTTATAATAAGAAAGAAAAATACTTTCATTTTACAATTTTACAATTACAATTGAGCAAACAATTATAAAACGATCTCTTGACAAAGACGATATTTTTCTGATATATTATTACTCTTTGATATATCGTGTACGTAAGCAAATATGTTTAAAATCCTTTCACGAATATGCGTATAAAATACGACAAACATTGACGAATATAGTTGCTATCAAGCGACTTAATAAACTTCCCGCGTATTATACAGGAGTCTCGATCGTTAAAGGGTCGAACCTTGACGGAAGTGAGTCGCGAGGCGAACAGCGGCGACACTCATTTCCGGTTTCGTATATTCTCCATGGTCATTCTAGCGCGCCGGAAATTACAAGGATATTCGATGGTCGACTTGGGATCAACAAGGACGCTGTCGTAGAAAGAGGATATGAATACGAATCTAATAATCTCTTGTTTTCTCGACAACTGTATAATAATACAAATACAAATTCTATAAAACATTTGTTATTGTCATGATGCGATATTTAACTGCGATATTCTATATATTTTTTTATTACGAATCAAAAATGTCAAGTATAAATGGAAACTGACTTTATGTGTGCCATTTATTAGTATTAAATTTAAATAAATTAATTGGTAGAAAATAAATGGATTGAACGAAGTGAATGGAGTTCATGTTTATCAATTATTGTTCATGATAAAAATTGATAGCTATTTTGGAACTACTATAAGGAACAATAAATACTTATAATTTTGAATATTTTCATTCAAACTTTAAATTTAAGTACAACTATAATGTATTAAATTACTATGACATGTAATAATTTTTTGGAAACGAAAATGTAATTATTTATTTTATATGAAGTTATCGAAAAAGATATAATTATAGATTTAATCCTCGAATAGTGATTGCTCATTCATATATGCATTTACCAGCCCAAGATTCAATTTTATTGAACCGTTGCTTGCTCGAAGACTACCAGCGAAGAGCCGGCGTTTCTCGGCTCAGATCTCGTTCGACGTAAAGCAATCCGTTTCTGTCGGTGGAGTCTGCTGAGGAGTCCCGTCTCACCTCTCGTCTTATACCCCCGTATCGACCTACCGGCTGCGTAAACCTTGTTCCGGATCATCGTCGAATTTCTCACACCGCGGATGGCCTCAGGCCGAATCGGAAATTTGATTTGATGCGGGCGAGGGCGGGAATGCGATTTATTGAAAGGTCGTTACGGGCGCACGATATATTCGTTATTCCCCGGGTGGCATGGCAAATATTCCGAAGAGTCGCGAGCGAGAGGGCGAGTTTACTGTCGGTGGTCGAACAGTGACCGCGGCTAGCAGTGGTATCATCGAATTAGGTTGCCCGCCGAGCGGCGCTAATGTGAAAATTACGACCGCGGAAAGGCTCGCCGGTTTATAATCGGATCTACGCCGTTGAGCGGAGAAAAGCTGAATATTTGTGCGCGATCCGAGAGAGACACGAAGGGTTTTATCGTCCGTTGCTTCATTACGGATTCCTCAACGTTGTGTCTCGTCGGGAATCGTATTGTTTATACGATAATGGACGGTAATAATGAAATAACCGCGTAATTTTAAAAGAATCTTTGATCATAATACTTCATAATTTCTCGATGCAATTCCGTTCAGACTAATAACTCTCTTTAATATGTAATTAACGTCGGATAAGCTGTGCGTATTTTTCCTCGATTATTATTTCCTATAAATCTTTGCTTGTAATTGTACATTTTAATGATGTAACGTTTATGTGAGTCTTTTTTAATTACCTCCATTCTAATATTTGATAACTCGGTGGCTGAATTTATATTTTTTAAAAAAGTTAATATTTTTTAGATTACATTTAATTTTTATATCTGTATAGATGATATTTATTTATACATAATATATGAAATTTGACTATTTTAATAATATTTATTAATATTGCGTTGGTTTTTTCTTTAATATTATATAATAAAGTGTCACAACGAATAACTGAACAAAGATTGGAATCGACATAATTACAAACTAAAAATTAAAATCTTATTTGCGAGCTTCAATCGCGATTTATATGGTTCCTTGAAACTATTTGTACGGTACGAACAAAAATTTCGAAGGATTAAATCGCTGGGAGAAAAATTAAAGTAATCAAATTTCGTATATTTTCTGTCAAGCAGCAAACAGAAGAAAAACAGGTCACAGAAAGAAGTCGGATCTCGAGACTAGCGTAACGTCAAAGGTAATGCAGAAGAATATTGGATTCCAGAATGTGAATTTTGTCGTTGCACTGCGCTTGGCGCAGGCCGGTACAGAGGCAAATATGTATCATCCATTAAAGCCAGAATAAAATATTATTTCGTGCATTTCGCTGTGCCATCTTAAATTTTAATATAGCGGGGCGATGCGACTCGCGTCCTATACTATATCATGCGGCGAATCGTTAAAGTGGAAAGCACCAAATTGTATCGCGGTGCATTTCGTCTCCGTTGCATAGAGTAGCGGTGCGAGTACATTCGCAGCGTTAAACTAAGCATGAAATTATGACGAAGTGCCGGTGTTATTACGAAGCACGAGATTTGGGACTGCGGATTAAGTTGCATATTACGTAAGCCGTACTTCAGAGGGGCAGAGGTTACGTCTATGTTACGCTGGACGTAACAAACATTAAATTCTACTCAGGGCTGGTAGCTGCAGCGTTGCTCAAAGCGTGCAAAGCCCAGAGGATGAAAGTTCAAACAATATTTATCACAGTTCGTACTGCGACATTCTAGCGGCTGTCCCTTGATAACTGAATTTGCAACTTAATCATATAACCATTACATCATTTTTCTGTGACAATTAAGACCGTGAAACAGTGAAATTTACTTAGTATTTTCAACTGTGCGTGACTGACGATCTATTAAAACTATCTTTAAATAATACAGAACTGCAAATCATGGAATGCGCGAACAAAGAGATTTCATTCTACTGTTATAACTATTTATAGAAGCGATCAATAACTTAGTTAATTACTATTATCGCTTAAAGCGAAGATATTTAATCGCGACGCGTCGCTGCCGGTCGCAGAGAAACTTCCTGACTTCCGAGACGTTATAACTATCGTCAGACACGAGATTTAGGGAAGGATTAAATCGAACATCGCGCGATGGATTATATCGCCGGGTACAGGCGACAGCGGAATACCAAATTAGATAAACTGCCGCGCGGAGTTAGATGAGACCACAGGCCATAGGCCAAGTTATGCACGCGGGTATCATGTGTTTTCAGAATTCCGCGGTTACTCTACTTGACGGACAAGTATCTTAACTGGCGCGCCGACGTGGCGGGAACCCTGCGGCGCGTCTCCTCGTAGCCGTCAAATCTGTTTAGAGCGTGTCACGAATCCAAATAGATCGTCGTCGCGGTCGTAGCTTGATCTTCCGCTCAGCGGGACGCTTTGAATGCCACTTTGTGCGCACGACCGTCTCACACCTGGGCTACATAAATTCCCCATAACAGCTAGACGCTGAATTGCCGTATATCCTAAAACGACGGTAATCTTTAGCATCGCTGCCGTTTTTCCCTAGAATTCTTTTCGTGTTTTTCAGTTAGAGATATTTTTCTCATTACGCCTGCGAATACTTTATATTTCATGAAAATTTTTAATACAAATGTGATAGAATTTTAACAACAGCTTCTTTTTCATGAATCTTACAAAGTTGATTTTTCAACGCTAAATAACTTATTATTCAAAAATTGTCGATAGCTTTTAATTAAGCTAAATGGATCTTAATACTTGATTATCTGTTGAATATTCTATACATTGAATGAAGATTGAAATGAATTTAATATAAAGTTTTATGTAATAAAATACAATTTGCAAAAAGTGAAGCATTCATTCTTGACGTTATGCAAGCGATCTTCAATGTTTTCGATTATTTTGATTAAAGCGGTAAAGCATGTTTTTGTTGATCTATATAATTTATTTATATAGTGCACTTGCTATATATATCGCGCACACTTGTACTAGTTTACGGCTTGATGGGATTAAAATAAGAATAGTTACGTGACGATCTTACGAGACATTTCGTGTACCGGTGGAGTTTGACAAGAGTATACACATATACAATTTTGCTCCTTCTTGTTTCTACTCTTTCTCCGAGCGGATAAAGAGACGGTGAACTATATGGGAAGAGCTCCGAGGTTATATCGTCACGTAGGATTAAACTTATACGACCAGCCGTTGTCTCGCGGGCGTATTTCAAGTGCCATCGGTGCTCTCTTCCCCCAATCCTGCTCTCGAAACGTCTGCCGCCGCCGAAACTTCACGTCGATGTCTCTGTATGGCAAGGCGGCTCATGTTATACGCGCTTCGCGACGAGCAAAGAGAAGAGCAACGAGAGAGAGAGTCGGAGAGGCAGACAGAGATTGTGCCACATCGGATACCAGGCGGACGCGAAAGTGGAGGATGTGACGTTCGACGTAATCCCGGGGCGCAATCCTGACGGTGCCGCTGCCGTGGGAATCTGTCAACTCGTGCATACGCGTCAGGCTTTCAGCGCGAAACAAAAACTATATATGACATCGGCGAGATTGGAAAAGAGCAGAAAAACGCGTAGCGCGAGCGCGACACACAGCTAGGTATTCGGCAAGTCGATTCGGTGTGCATTTTCGTACATCTCATATCGTAAGGAATGACACCGCTGGGGAACCATCGCCCGTAACGTCTCGGTAGTCGCAGGATTCATATATTCCGTTATTTTACAGCCTTACACAACGATGCGAACCATAATTATGGCGCTGCAAGAAAATATTTTTTCTTCCCCATACACCATTAATGCATTATTTCTTCATTACTTTAGGTTTTGATTTTTTTAAAGTAATTCCGAGATATATTTTACATGATCGCACAAAATATATCCATAAAATAATTTTATATAATCATTGACTGAAACAATCCTGTAACAATCCGTTTGTCAAAAATCAGGCAGATTGTGTTCTGCCAGAAAAATGAAAAATACGTTCTCTTTTTTCTGTAATGCCCTTCAATGTACATGACTTTACACGGAGCATTATGCATACAATATATAGGAATAATATATGAATTTTCAACAAATGTATGTGTGGATTTATCGGATTCCGAGCGTGAGCTACGCAATTATTGTCCGCGACTATCGTTATATACGCATCGCAATTTCCGATAAACCGGATATCTTGTATCATAATGAAATCAATATACGAGAGCATGCGTGCGTTTGTTAAATCGCGGTCCGTGCTCTTGAGGTAGCCGCGTATCTCGCATCACAATTGCTCGCGTTTTTCAAAAACGCAAATGGGCGAATATCTATGACATATTCATCATATAACGGCCACGTATTGTAATAATTTTACATCGAGGCGCCGTCGTGTGCAATTTAGTCGGAACCATAAATTCCGGCTTAGCTCGTTAGTCCGGCCGTGCTTTCGCCGTTTATATCGCGACACAGTTCCTACGCTAATACCTTAGCGTGGAGCATAAAGCAACCCTCCAGTGGCTCGTTGCAACGCTCACACGAATGGAAGGCGCGATCAGCAATGTTACAGCAAATTTCTATCCTTCCGCATGAGGTTTCACCTCAGCGCCGCAAGTGGCTGGTTGTACGGTGCCGCAAGATGCGCAGGATATGTTCGCCGGTGTGCTTAATTAACTCGGATAGCTCATTACTGACACCCCTGCCTCGCTGTTTCGGTCTCTCGCGATATGACGCGTCTGCTTCGCTTATCAAGTTATCAACTTCACATGGGAGACGTCACGTCGCATCAGCGCGCGGAATTTTGTCAGTTTGGTTAATCCTTCGCTACATTTCATTGCGTATACGCTATAGATGTTTAAAAATTTTACTGGAATTAGAAATCACGTTTTAAAATCTCATTAATAATGTTTGTAATATATTTAATGTATGTTGCACAAATATATTTTTTAATCCCAAATAATTGTTCCAGACTCTCTTTTTTTTTATTGTTAAGTAAACATTTCAGCTAATTATATATACATATATATATTTTTTTTAATGTGAAATAGAGATGTAGCTAACTATTTTTATTCAAGCGTATCAGAGTTATATTGTATCATAAAGTAACATAAATTCATACCTTTTCAAAGTTTTATGTGCTACTAAGAATAACGTCACTATAAAAACTTAAAGAACATCACTGGCGAAGAAATTCACAAGATAAAAGTTGAATATAAGCTATATTCGCACTTACATTTTAATAAATAAAATATAAGTAGAAAAACTTTATATTTATTAGCATTTATCTTCTTTCTTTATGCCAAGTCCTCGTTTTAACTTGGTTACTTTCCTCATACTGTATGACGAAACGCAGAGGCAAAAATGCTTTGCAAAAGACGTCACGATAGACGTCGTCCGTAACATTCTGTCGGAAGTTTTTTATCGCTATCGTCATGTATGCAGCTGCGCATCTTTTTCGTACGCCAATGGCCCATCGATTACGAAGCAAGAGTGCACGGAGGCGCGAGACGCGCGGCGCCGCGGCGTGGCAATGAATAACGGCGCGAAGAAGGACGGACGGGCCGGGGGAAAGACGGAGTACGGAAATTTCGTGCGTTCCTCCCCGTGACGGGACGGGCATTAATACACGCTGCCGTGAATTTACGATGCCGTGGAAAAGCAATATCTGTCGCTCCGGGAGTGTGCTGCTGCGTCGGGGGGGCCCGACCGAATGTTCTGACAACCACCTGGCAATCCCTTCGATTATTCGTTCGTCCGCGTCGCAATAGCGTGCACGGACCGGCGGCGCAATCAAAGTCGGCCTCGTAAACTCGCCGGTTTTATGCCAAATCCGCCGGATTCACCGTACTGCTGTCAATCTCGAACACGCCCGTCATGTCACGTCCGCGCGAATTTCGCCCCGGCGTGTTGTTGCGCGAAAGAACAAGTTTAATTCGCGTGGTCGTACCCAAGGGTGGCGGCTTTGAATTCAGCGAGAGGTAAAAGGCAATTTACTATAATCCAATAGCAATATGTATTAATCTTCTTTCTCTCGAGATATTCAGTTCTGTTGTCTTTTTATTATGTTTTTTTTATAACATTATTGTTTTATTCAATTTGATACTTTATAATCTTTAGTATGGCCTGTCTCCAAGTACGATGTGACATATACATATTTGTCAGTGTTACGGAAAATGGAGTTTTCGAGATTCTAGAGATGTTATTTTCTTGCATGTGACTTATGATATGCTGACTACGTGACATGTACGTTTGTGATATTTTTAAAAGTTTCGTTATTTGAAGTTTGATTATTTGATTTTAGATGAAGCATAAGGAATATTAGAATATGAAATTAAAATGTTGGAATAGACGGTGGTTTTATTTTAATTCTGTGTGCAATTTTGGACATTTCACTGTCAAAGATAAGAACCGAAGATTTGGTAAAATGTAACATATGCTTCGGAAAATATCGAATATCAAAAACGATTTTTCCGAATTTAGGAATCAAATTTAATAAACCTACATTCATACATATTTTATACAGACGTTTATACAAGCTACGTATCTATATTGATCTCGAATTTATAGGATAGCATTTTTTGTGACTTTAATTTTTTTTAACATAGAAACATTTTGCTATCATTTTTAATTTGAATTTCTAATCATTTTTAACTAATAATTTTTTACGATTTATTGCAAGCATTTGTAAATAAAAAATACTAGAATAACGAGAAATAAATATAAACAAGTATACATTGTACTTTTTTAAAATGTATATCACATCTGTTGGATGGAAAAACATAAAATACTATTATATTAATATTATTCTTATCGCTCGATAAACAGATTTCTTCGTATTTCTGTTGAACAGAGTTCGGTTTATTTTTCTCAGATAAGGAGTTTTGTTTATCGATCGTCAAAGAGTAGAAAGCTCTTGTCACTACGTTGCTCTTCTCATCGTGCCTTTATCTCTCTCATCGCGCGAAGAAAACAGCGGCATCGCGAAATTCCCAAATTTCCGGCCAGTAAATCGAACGATATAAATTTTCCGATCTATTTCACCTTTACCACTTTATCTTTCCTGTTTGCTTTCATTGCTTTATCTCGTGCCACAGAGTCGCTAGATTCGATCCTGTCGCTGAGATTTCTGCGGCACAATCGGGGAACGAAGATAAATCCAGCGTGGATCTAGCGAACGAACTGAAGTGTGGAACGTTGGTAGAAATGGAGCAAATGAATGTTAACTGAGAAAGAATCTGTGAATACGTAACGCCACTTGTAATCGAACCTGCTCCGAGCTAGGTAGCGATAGAATCTTTTTAGATTGCCTGTTAAAAGGAGTCATTTTCACGTTGTCTCTGCGCCAAAGCGACGTCACTCATGAGCTGGTTACAAAAGACCTGTAATCGACAAGCCTAATGATCCGCGAGCAACGCGATTTCTCCCGCCTTTCTTTGTTGAAAAGGGAGATTTTCGAGATAATACCGCTATTATCGATCGTACCAAGTTGCGTTTGATCTTCCCTTCTCGATCTTCGATAGCATACTATTCTCCATCGCCCTATCTGTTTATCCATCTTTTTGCCCTCCGTGGCAACCCTCTACCTCCGTTCTCCATCTGGAATCTCGCTTGATCCCTCGCTCAGGAGGCATGGTGGTCGATAATACTGGTAGGGATCGTAAACTTTGCGACGAGAGAGAAAAGGATGTAATGATAAATCGTTCTTTGTGTGAACCGTCACGAGACGGAAAATAGTAGAAAACATACGTATTATTTGAAGTAGAAGTGAATTAACTGCGTATAAATGCTGCCGTAGTAAAATTGCATGGTATTTACGTGATAATCACATCTATTAAGAAAAATGTTATCTTTTTGAAAACAATTTGTTGATAATGAGATCTATTTATTTCTTATATCAAGAAAGTCATACTGTTGCACGTTCTTTGAGAAATTTTTCTATAATTAACGAAAAGATTTAGTTTTACTGCAATAATTATTTAATCAAATATTTAATCAAATATTCTTGTTAAACGTAAATGAAAATGTTTTAAAAAAGAACAAACGAATAAAATTCATTAGTTTTTTGTTTCTAAAAGAACTATGCAGATCACTTGATATTTCAGGTAATAATTAAGACATGTGATTTTATATGAAAGTCACTCCATACTTTTATTTGCATTTTAATTATATATGAGTTGAATTGCGAATCGTGCATAAGTTTTTCCCGATATCTTTAACATTGTAATTGGTTTTGATTGCATGAAATAATTATTTCATCGAACAATTACCGATTGATTATGAAATAATAAAGTTAATTTCTCTCTCTCTCTCTCTCTCTCTTTCTCTCCCTGCTCTCCTCCCCTATACACATGCGTTTGTACGCCAAGAGCTGAATTCTAATAGATAGTAAATAGAACATACACCCAGCTGTAGCGTGAGCGCAATCAGGATGCGCTATCTCATGCAAAGCCTCGCTGGTCATCCTTGCCTCCTTCTCTTCTACTACCTCCTCTTACGTGTCCCTCTCTCTTTCTCTCGGCCCATTCCCACTTTCGAGCAGGAGCTCGCTTTACGCTCGAATTTGAACCCTCGAGAAAATTATAGAGGTGGGTTTGCGGCGGTGCCGGCCAAGCTAATCCCACCGTATAATTAACCACCGGCAACCGTCCGGGTTCTCCCTGCCACCGTACGCCATTACTCATGGCTAAGCTTCCACGAATGTGTATACACATACGCCAGTCCCTCGCGATCCCGCCGATTTCACTGCCTGCGCGTAGAGAAAAGGGGGGGGGGGAGGTGTGTCTACCCGTCTATATCCGCAAAAAGAAATACGTGTCCGTATTTGCCGGCGTATAGCGCCGCGGCGACACGTACGCCTGCCGCACGCCTCTCGACGGTGGCTATCGATTCGGCGCGGTGGATGCGGTTAGACCGCGAGAATGGTCTGGACGATCGTCTTTGGAGCGTGAAGCGTGTCGGAGGGCTAGGGAATAATCCCTCATCCTCTCGATCTCTACGATATAGCCGAAAAACCTGAGGAGAACAAGGCGCGCAACGATTGTAATAGAACCGTGGAGCGTAAAGCGAAGCTCCGGCGAGCCGAATGGACCATGGTACTCTCACGCCGTCGACTATTCTACTTCCCGGTCGGCAATCTACGTTAAAGCTACGATCAGTGAAACGTCGTAAAAGTAATCATGATTAGATAATTGCGACTTTAACGTTTGAATACTAGCTTAGATACTAGACAGTTTTGTTTATTAGATGTAAATTTTTAAGAGTAAATTATTGCACATTTTATCCTTCAANACATGATCGGAACGTATTTATTTATTTAATCGTTACATTCGCATATTAGATGACTATTTATGTATTCTATTAAAATGGAGCGTGATTATTATTAACAATAATTATATAATTACATTGCATTGCCACTTTTAAATAATCGGTGATTAAAGTCCACCAAAATAATTTCGTGATTTCAGTAGTAAGAGTCAATGATATGTTGACGATGTATGAACGCTCTCGTACAAAGCCGACGTGACTGAGCGTCACAATCCGTTACTACTCGTTTTATCCTATATTGCGATAGTGCGGTATGAATTAAAATGGATTTGATATTTTAATAAACCAAATTAATTATTCTCTTTATGTTGTCTCTATAAATTTTCTCTCTATATAATGATATACGTATATTATCGTAATTTCAACGATGAAAAAATAATTAAAGCAATCTTTTAAAATTTATATATTCTCTGCAGAATATAGCGCCTATTAAAAATTAAAAATACAGCTAGTATTAAATTTTAATGAATAAATGTCGCTTATTAGGAAATATACACGGACCAATCAAACGAAGCCACTTTGTCATATTTACTGTTATATTTAACGAATCGGCGCATTGAAGTGTATTCTGCATAAGGCACAACATTCCGCCGTTACAAAGAGCGTGAAATGTTTGTATGAAATATCGACGAAGCGATACCATTTACCTGTCGTTTTGATTGTCCGACGTGTTTTACGATAGCTGTACTACCAACGGACTATCCGGAATCGTTTCATGAAAGCACCGGAGTAGTTACCATATCGTCGCTGTTATCGGCATTACGACTGCGTTGGCGCGAGGCCACTCTCGTTATTATTGTGTTTAAATGGACGGAAAAGTTCGTCGTTAAGGTCCGTGGAGAGTCGCCGTCGCCTTGGGCGTTATTAAATTACTCGCTGACTCTCCATGCCAGCGATCGCACGATACGTTCTTTCTTTTCTTCCTCTCTTTTTCCTTCTCTTTCCGTAATAGTAGTAATAAGGCTATCTTATAACAATATGATATTTGCTCGCGACTTATAAAGCTCGCAGGTGCGTGAACGAGACACTTTTCTACATCAGCAGTTCTCAAACTACCATGGGTTAAAGCTGAAAAGATATACCCGGAACTGAAAAAGCTTTGATAACCGTTGGTTTTACCCTCGTTCACATACGTCGTGCGATAAGCTTTAATCGGCCTCAGAAGGCATTTTCGATCGAATGGGTATCTCGAGACCGCGACAAGTGCACTTCCACGAGTGAAATATGATCTATGAATAAATAAAGTCGAAAGTAGCGATATCGCTTGGCACGTGAAATTTTCCTTTTACAGCTGTTCCTTTATATTCGTATTATCTAAAAAAATTACACGCTTCAAATTTCGCATCCGTATATATCAAGCGTATTTTCTCGATTTTTCATTCTTGTATTTATTATGTGCATGACTCAACTTTCGTACTTCTCTTCTTTTTAGCACAGCGAATTTACATTTCCTGGCGCTTTTGTATAGAAATTCACTGTAAAAGTCATATAAGCTAAATTAAATGCTCCATAATAATAATAAGCAAACGCATTGTGTAATGAGATATGAAGTAGCTAGAAAAAGGTGTAAAGAGTTCAAAATGTCGGGTTTACTAAAATCTATCTAAGATCTATCTAAAATTGTTGGAGATTCGTTGAAGCGTAAATGGATTTATGTCGTAATTGCGTTTAAATTATACGTTTTTCACGCAATCTTCACATTTCGCGGATTTCTGCGGATGTAGAGTATTAATTTGCGGCAAGTAGAGTCGATGACATCTTTGCTCTATATCTGCTGAACAGCAACATCTTACAACTCGCCTACCAAGCGTAATCAAGGGACACAGTCGCTCTAATGCACCATCAAATGAAGTTCGTGATTTCGCTGAGTCGATTCGCTACGGAAGGAAAATAATACAGCCGCGCAATAAAAGAAACTTTGAAGAAACGCCGCCATTATGGTGGCTGCCGCGAAAGAAACACTTTAACAGCGAGCGATCGATTGAAGTTATCGCACTTCTACGGCCGGTCTGCACTAACGACGCGGTCGTTATCTCAGGAAAGTTCTTTTTTTCTAATTGAAAAAGAGCAACCCCTTTAGCGAGAGCATACAGTGGGGGTTGAGCGATGCAGCTTAAGCGATCCCGGTAATGGATGGTGGAAAATAGTCTTCGTTATCGTTGCCATGACGGATGGTCTCCGTATCGGGTAAACGATGTTTCGCCTGTATAACCCGTCCCGGCCATTGCCGATTCCTTAAGCTGTCCTCGGAAAGCGGCGTCATATCGCAACGCTAAATCTCCGCCGACGAGGGTAAAGCGTAGCGAGGGCGTTAGCGCGACCCGGCGGAGAAAGAGAGAGAGAGAGAGAGAGAGAGCTTTCGCCGTGGAAAATGTAAGGGTGGAAGATCAAGAGCCGGCCTCGCGATGAAGGAAGTAAATTACTGGCGCTCATGAATTTTTTATGGGCTGTCGCAGGGCTCGTCATCATCGTCGACAAATTCTCGAGCCCGGTTTAATGAGGCCGATTAAAAGTCGGATATCAAACGCGTGCTCGATCGTCAAACGAATGCATAATGCAAAATCGCTACGCTAACGAAATACCAATTCTCCCGACGTTCAGCCGACGGTGTGCTTTTCGACGACGCTGAAATCCCCGTTGTCGGCGGAATGAAAATCTCATTCAACTCGCTATCTCGCGACGGCCAAGTGTTGGCGAAGTGATTATGGATAGCGTCCGTAACGCACGTCGCCGGCGAAATGACTTTTTCCTCACGGTGTGTCACGTTTCCGCGGCATAAAAGACGAGACGGCGCGTCCGCGTGCTCCCGCGTGGAACAAGATGGTAATAACGCGGTAAAGCGTTTAGCACAGCGGGACCCCGTTGCACTTCTTACGCGCGTTTACGGCGTGCAGTCGGTGGAACGGGCGAGAGGCGATCTCGCGCGCGTCAGACTGCCGTGTCATTAAGTCCCGCCCGCGGTCTTTATTCACGACCAACTGTCGCCTTAAATATGGAACGGCCGTGAGTGCCGGTGGTCGCGAGTCGGCGTCGCAAGACGCAGTCCGTTACGATCGCATAAAACGAAGAAAGATTACGACGAGCAGGAATGATCCCGGATAGCCATCGTTATGGATCAGGTCGTTCTATCTCATACGAGTGTCAAAGGCGCACATTTTCCCGCGTGTTATGGATCAGACTGAGATTTAATTTTGAATACAAGTGTCTCTGTTTGACTGCATTTCTTTTTAACTGCTTTAAATAATTTCATTACTTTTCGATACGAGATATAATTAAAATTAAGCATTCGTGATTTATTATTTGGATCAATTTCAAATGAAGACTGTCTGATAGCAAGACTGTCTGAGATATTGACTTACTGACTTATTAAGATATTGAAACTAGATACGTAACATGTCTGTGCATTATTTTATGGAGCACATTCATATAGACGTCAGAATTCCAAATATATAATGGGTAATGCCATTAACCTAGAATAACAGAATGTGACCTAATATTATATCCTACGTTTTGATAAAGCAAAGATTGTTAATCGCGTTATCGCATAAATAACGTGAAAATGTTATTAAGAAGACAAAGTTCTCTCTCGCGCTTCGCGCTTGCATATTATTGCGCATGCGGACCGCATAAGTCGATGATCTTATTGTTAGTGACGAAAATTTCGCATTTATGGGCGCTTCTACGTCGTGTGATAACGTGCAATTCGAGTTCAAGTTAATTCGAATAAAGGCTGAATGGGGTACTCTTGAATCTAATAGTCACTTGCGAACAATAGAATCTCCGACTCGCGCTGCGAATCGTCGTCCGACGTAGACTAATCTTGGAAGCTAATAGTCATTGTGCTTGCATTTCATAACGAATTATGCACTTACATAAATGCAAATTGTGCGCGCGCATACGTCGCCGAGTATGTAAATTCTTGCCCGCGGATATTCTGGTTCGCGGTCTAGCGACAACCACGCTATGGTGGTTGTCTGCTCGTACTTTGAATTTACAGGGAAACGCATTTTGAGACATTTTATTTACCGGAATATAAAGGAAATGCGATACTTTTTATCAAACAAATACAAACTCGACTATTCAAACTAATCTTTAAATTGTTTCTAATGGATCGTTGATTTGAAAGAAACAAGTAGCGATGATAATTTGACATCTTTATATTTTGTTTTTGAAAATGAATATTATAATATACATTATAAAATTATATTATAAAATATATTATATTATAAAATTATATTATATTATAAGATCTTACATATTCACTCTATTCACGTACTATTCAAATTACATATTGTGTGTGTGTGTATGGGGCGTGGAAGTTTGTGAAACTTTGTGATAAATCTTCTCAGACTAAACTCAAATCTAAACTCAGATCTAAACTCAAATCATGTAAGATTTTAAAAGTCGAACAGGCTTAAATATTAAACATCTCCATTTAATTTTTATCTTAATTCAACATCGAGGTCGCAAACATCTTTATCAATATGATCTCTCTAATGAAATGGTACAGATAGCTTCAAGTGAAATTATTTTTGCGTGAGTCGTCGCAATTTAATTTGAAAAAATTGTACTTCTATTTTACTTCTACTACTTTAGCATCGTTTGGAAAATAATGAATTTCACATCACTCGCGTGGGATGGCTCGACATACAATCTCATGAAATTTCCGCGCGCTACGTATTAACTGCTCGGTTCATTAATTTTCGCATCGTAATCGTTAGAATGAACGTGTTTTTAAGTAAGTATTTTAAGAATGTAAAAAACGTTCGTTACCTTCACGTTCCCTATATCGCTATTTTGTCGCATACTTTACAAGATACTTTATCTCGGCTAAAGGGCTCTTTTGCTACGTAAAGTTTCCCTTTTTTTTTCCTTTACGCGGCAATAGGCGGTCTGAAAGCGGAGATGTAATAGTTACGACAACGATAAGGGGCTAGACAACACGCTCGTGGTGCTCTCGCTCGAAAAATCTTATCACTTGTACGCGCTCTCAAGCGCTCAAAGACTCTGAAGAGACGACAAAGTATAACTGTCGTTTAGTCTCTCGTATTGTATGCCACGCACCTTCCTTGCATCCTAATGAGAACTTTAGACGCGGCACTTGTATCGCTCTTTCTCTCTCTCTCTGTCCCGCTGTCCGTCGACGCGCGAGGCCGTTGCGACCGACTGCTACTTTTATTGCAGCATAAAGCGTATGTTTCCTTGAGAAAATGAGAACGTTTAAAAGGATTTTATGCCGGGAATAACGACGCAAATTCAGCAGATGTGGATTTACGCGGATAGAGCGCGCGATTACGTTGGGAAACGTTCTTTTAGTGGCAACATGAATTTTTATTCCCTAAAAGTCGTTTTACCATCCTCACGCTGGCGAGCATATAGACATAAGAAATTATAGATTGCGACTGTATACGTACAATGTAATATCGTCCTTTTCCATGATATTGGTAAAGAGTTAAAATACCAGATATTTGAGATATAAAAATAAAAATTACCAATTATAGGTCTTTTGTCGCTTCCGCAACGTATTTTATCTAAAAAAAGACTGATTTCAATATCTCTTATATCGTACACTTTCCAGCAGCGCACTCGCTAATGCCAACCGTATTTTGCATTGCATTCCTTGCAGTAAATAGCGAACGGACGATATTTCGGATCGGCGGGCGCGTTAAGCTTGAAACAATCGCATAGCATTGCCATATTTATCCAAGGCAACGAATGACCGCGGCCCCATTTGCAGATCGTAAAGATAATAGAGACGCATAGTCGTAGCCATTCTGTGTCATCAATAATCCAGCACCGTAACGTGGCCTGCAATTTGCAGGACATTAGCACCGCGGTCAGATTTCGGTGTTCTGTGCTACGAATGATGACTGATTTCGTTAATGTAGCGAATACACGTGCATGGCGCGCGGTTTCTGTGTCCTATTACGAGGTGGCCGAAAGATAAGACCGCGAGTTATATGATTTCGCGATCTACGTGACTTCCAACCGCGACGAGTACGCGATAAAAGTTATACGGGTTTTTTGCGCTACAAACATTTTTATTTTATTAATCCTGAATTAGGATTGAAAAAATCTCAGGAGAAATCACCAAGAGATAAAAATTGTTATCTCATAGATTAGAAATTATCATAATAAATCTATTTTTGATATCACATATTTTAAATTATTATCATTATTATGTATTTTTATCAATTCTTTGACATAATTTTTTTCAGGATATTCTTTTTTCAACTGAAAAGGCTATTTTGTCTGTATAAAATAAATTAAAAATCTGTCAATAAAATTGAAACAAATTTGAAAGATTTACTTCTTGAGTGTAATATTTATTGTAATAGTATTTTTTACTTTTTAAATAAATGTGTTGCAAATTTTTAATACAACAGTCTTTAAATATGCTTAAAAAGGTTCCGTTCAATTATATATGTTATAAAATAGCACTTTGCTAATTCTTTGACAGTAAAATCGGAATAGCTGATTTGATTCTGTATTTCTATGTTCGCAGACCTTATTAGGCGCATTACTTATTACATTACTAGACTCAGTAATTAGTAGTAAAAGCCTACTCAAAATTCTGCTACTGCGGAATATCAGGGATGTTATAACCAGATTCACACTCAATTAACACGCTCGCGCTTACGTTGCGCGCGACTCCGCGGTGAGGCGACATTATGGATTTTATCGCGGCGGCCGCTAATTGCTACTGAAATTTATCTGGCGCCTCCATATTCTACGGGATATTACTACAGCGCTGCACTAGTACTCGAGATCATAACTTACCGTCCTAAATCAACACGCTGTTCTCCCTGGCGCTAAAACACGAGAGTGGTGTCTCGTTTGATTTTGCTGGGTAACTCGCTGAGTAATTCGCTAAATCAAGTACATTTGTTTAAGTTTTTTCTCCTCTAGGCAAAGTTTCAAACTGTCGTTGCCAAAAGATGCGATAAAATCGAATTGCGATTATAACAACGGCATATTTAATAACAACGTTAAAATAATCTTTCTTCTTCGTTTAAATATACCATATATAATAAACTCAAGAAAAATGAGTAGTTTTTAGACAAGCTTAATATTACGATTTATATAAATATAATGTAATAAACTTTTAATTGATTATTTTTGTCATTTTCTAGCTAATGTAAAATTATAATATAAAGGCTGATGCCTTTAGAGGATAAAGAATATGAAAAAAAAAGTTTTTGCGCAACGCCAATTTTGATGATAGAGATAGAAACTAAGAGAGATGTGTGAAAGATATGCACTAGAGCGTAACGTGTACAGGAAATTGTATGTTGTATGTAAAGGAAATAGTGCTATAAGACATGGGGGAGAAGAAGTAGCCGCGAAAAGAAAGAGAATGAGAAAAGGAAATAGATAGGGATGGAAATACTAACGGAAGATGGAAGGCGATATGGTAAATGAGAGAGAAAAAAAATTAAAGGAAAAAAGAAACGAAGAAGCAGAGCGATACGAAGCGAATGGAGAAAATAAAAAGTCGGAAGATTTTGGACCGAGACGGAAGAAAATGAGGAAAGGGGGGGCGAAGAGATAAGTTGGATTAGCTGAAACTATCTACTATAAGAAAAAGCAAAGGACGGAGACCCGGTGAAGGAATAGGCCGCCCACTCGCGCACAGATTAAGCATCTTAATCGCCTACGAGCAAAACTGCAAATTGCGCACTCGGGTGAAATGAAAATGGCACCGAGTATACGTACGCTTGCTTGTAAGAGAGGCACGACGTGTTTAAAACAAAAAGTTGAACGGGCTTGAAGCACAAGCGAAGAAAGGACGCGGAGCTCGTAAACGCGGAAGCGAAGGGTGAATGGTCATAGAGAAAGAGTCGACTAAAAAGTCAAGACACTGGAGACGTGCCCGGTTGAATTGGAGANGCTTTGCGTGAATGAAAATGTGGTGTGAGTTACAGAGAGAGCTTAGCAAGAGTACAGATAACTTTTTTTTTTTTAATCAGCGACTTTAAACTGCCGCTTTAATCTCAGTTCTGCAATTTTAGCAGCAGCATTCTCTATGATTAAAAATCGAGCTTGTTTCGAAACTATGCGATTGCATTAACAATACAATTTTCTGCCGCGAGAATTTCGTTTCCTCCGTATACGCCGGCTTTTATTTTTGTGGCCGCGTTTTACTATCGTAATTTAAAGTTGATATTTACCAAACTTGTAGGAATGTTAAATATTACTTAATAAAATGTGAAGGATGTGAAGAAATTTTTACAATTCCTTTCTTCTTCCTGTATTTCTTCTGGATTTCTTCGAATACGAACTTCCATAAATTTATATGCTGAAAAGGATAATATTAAATAAACCGGCGCGGTGTAGCGCGAATTTACTTTGCTGACAAGTAGGTTAAGCTATACAATAATTTTTGTGCATATGTCGCCTTCATTAAAACAGGCCGCAATCTCTCTCGTAACATCTTGTTTAATAATGTACAATACGACTTAGCGTGGATGGTTATCTCACCGAGGAAAATTTATATTTATAGAGATTTCACTTCTTGTGAAAAACATAATATTTGCCAGTACAGAAAATTTATTTCCATCTTACTCTCTTAGTTTCGAAATGTCAAAGCTGCAAGTCGTTCTAAGGTTTATCTTCCGAGGTATATAAAAAATAACAGTTTTGCATATAACAACTTGAGGTTATCATAATGTCTTGCGTTCCAATATAGTGATTAAAATAAATACAATATATTGTCATATGCAATAATATCAATAATTGTGTAATGTAGAGTTAGCAATTCTATATTATATCATTAACGTTTATTAATGTTTATGTAATACAGAATTGTTAATTCGACTTATGATTTATGTAATATAGAACTGTTAATTGAATACTAATTAATATTAACTCACGCACTACCGCGTTTGACTCTCAAAGCCAAATTTTATTATTTTTTTTTTAATTTTGAATATTGAAAATTTTTAGTTAATTAATTATTTAATACATTAAAAATTAAATGAAAATAGTGGCTAGTTTCAATTCCTATTTGCACTCAATGCCTTTTAAAGGTTCGTTATATTATGATACCGATGTTTCTTTTTGCTGCGCAAAGAAAGCGCTAAATAACGTTGTGCAAAGAAGAAATTTACAACTCGTCGAAATTCTAAATTTACCGGTCGCGAAACGCGCGACGTGGAAAACGGCAGCTCGTCAACTTCTAACGTTCCTCACAAAGCGCCGCGCCGTCTCGCGAGAGTACTCGCCGTGAAATCGCGTATCGTCGTACATACCGCACCTTTTTGCCCTTCACAGAGATTAAAGTCCTTTGCGCTTTGTCCACAAGAGTGTCTGACATCCTCTGTCCTGCGCCTCGTTTTGCACGACGTTTCTCCGGGCGGAAGATAGACGCCCGACGAATAATTTTCTTCAACGCATATCAGGCCGAGCAAAATTAGTCCTGAGGATGAAATGTGGGGGATAAGAGCAGTGGAGCGAGGGACTTGCGCCACCCTAACGAGACTCTAATCTTCTTCCCTCGTTGAAGCTTAGGGCAGCTCGCTCAAACTTTCGCCTCGTACACTGGGTAATTAAAATGTTAATCGAGGAATTAGCCAGTTAAGGAGAAGGTTCACCCCGGCGTATACTTTGGTTTTGCCCGCACATCGTCTGTCTTGGTTAACGGAACTCGAACTTTGATCAGGTTTAACGTGAACCGAGTGCCCAGAGAGATAGTGACAATTCTGTCTCATGAGAAATAGATATTGTACTTCAAAAATTTAATAATCATTTCTAAAGCCATTTTAAGATATGTAAGACGAAATAGATGAATATACATATAATGTAGATATAATTAAATATAGTTTTATTAAAATTGAGATAGTTTCATTAAAATAGATATTATATTGGGTCTGGGAAAAAGTTCGTGGCGTTTTTCCCGGCGTCAATTGCAAATAACTCAGGAAACAGATCGCAGCGACACCACTAAACGCTCGTTAGAAAGGTGACACTTCGAGCATTACTTTGAGTNTATAAACATCGAAATTGATGCAGTGGTTGGAAAGTTGTTTGAAAATGGAGAAAAGTAAAACGCCACGAACTTTTTCCCAGACCCAATATATTAATTTCCGAAATAGTTACAATCCATGAGAGTTATGATAATTATTTCAGTGTAATATTACGACCCAATTGGAATTTTAAAGTTTATGGATTTCGAAAAAGTGTCAGAAGTAATATATGCATAGAATTGAATAAAATACCGATTTTATCTAAATACATTTCTACGCGTCATGTGTTGTGAACGTAATCTCTCGGTCATCTACCAGAGCGGTTTGGGATTCCTATTTTGGAAATTAGTTGGAAAATTAGTTTTGGCCACCAGTTTACTACGAACTTTTGAAATTGGTAGGTTGGAGGACTGGCACGACCGGGGAATATAGTTTTATGTCGTCAACGAGTCACCCCGTACATTGTCAAGTTCTAATGTTATTATAGTTCATTCCGAGCGGCATTTCAACGTCGGTCAGCAACGAAATGTCGACGGGAAATTGTTAGCTTCCGTTACATCTAAAAGACCATCTTTCACTTTTTGTTGCAGGTTGGACGACGAGAAGCTGGATCTCATTAACGTAAGTAATTTCGATAAGATGAAGCATTACCTTTTACAACTTTAATTAAACGTCTCGCTCGTGGAACAATGTAGAGCAGAAATTATATTTATCTAGAATCTGAGACTGAGAATCAAGTCTACTAAAATTTATGAAATATGCAATTGTAGAAAATGCAATATTAAAATAATGATATAAAAACTAGTAACAAATGGAAATGAGAGCAATATTAATAATAATTTAATTATCCAATTTAATCTCTAATAAAGGAATATTTTTATATGAGAATAACAATAATTTCAAAGAAACAATAGTAAGAAAAATGTTCAATAATAGCTGTTATTTATTACCAACTAAAATTCAATACTTTTCAAGGAAATATATAAATATATCAATCCGAACCATCAGTACGGATTTGAAATGATCATTTTGCAGCTTAGTCCTCTTTGCATTGGATCGATTAAAAGCCTCGCGATATTAGCTCTCTGTAATCGCGTAAGCCTCCGTACGATTTCGTCGACGTTGATCGACATCGATATACGGGATGCAACGGATGGAAATGGACCATGTATGGTAGAACTACGCATTCCACGCCATATCAAACGTTGCCGGCGTCATGGCGGCCTAATGCACCGCGTCGCGAGCATAACTGTATGTGCCAAATAACCGGAAATTACTGGGCGCATTTCAATCAGAACCGCCCGGCAATGTCCGTCGCATGGACCATCGTTTGTTCCGCATAAATAGACGCTTGGCTTGTATGATAATCTCTCAATTCGAGCCGGGAAATCTCGGGGAATTGCTGGCTTCTCTCTCGAGAACCGCTTTTCCGGTAAAGCTACAGCGAATGATCTCTATATTCAACGGAAAGGTTCGCTCGTTTATCATTCACAATTCGCGATTATTTGCTTATCATTGTTAATACATCAGTAAAATGTAGAAATTAGAAATGTATTCTTTCATAAATTTGGCATCAACTCTTTGACAAAAAATTTACAAAGCTTTAATTTAGTATTAGTATTAAATATTGAATAGTTAATTGATAAAATTGTACGGATTCGAAAAATCACGAGTTTTCAAGAATATGAATAGATAATATTATTTTATGATTCAATTAATTCTCCATTTTACTTTTTACTTTTTGTAATTGAATAATTTAGTTATAGTTGAATATCTAAAAGCGAATAATATATATAATCCCACCAAATGAATTTTCGCTATAAGAAAAAATATAGACTCAATTATCAAGATGTTCTAATCTCTCTGAAAATCTCAAAGAATTCTGTTAATTTTCACATTTTATTACACTTACCACAAATACAATGTATTTAATATTCGTATTTTTATACATTTAAAATTATAACGGAAAAATTATAACGAATTCCGTGATTATACGACAAGCGCGATAATAACAATATTTCGAAGTTTGTCTTTTTTTTCGATAATATAAAATGGAGTGTAAATTGCAATGGGATAGAAACAGAAATTTGCAATCCAAACAGGACAGAACGGTATTATATATTGTATTCATCGCTGAATATTGAAAATGATTTTCCTCCGTTTATCCTACATCATATTGCATGCATCCGCTATGAAATTGTGCACTTAAGCAGGATAGAACGCAATATCGTGTAGTAAACGCTGCAGATTTATCTCGATCGTGCATTGCTGTATTTACCAACATGTTCCAATTGCGTTAGTTACAATACTTCACGCGTGGCACAGCAAAACAATCGTCTTTGACTTGGATGAAGCCACGTGCATTTAGTCCGTAAAGTGCAATTGCACTTGGCTAGCGATAGGAGCGCAACTCATTAAATCTCCCCTGCGGTCCAATGTTTCAGCGAACCACGACATCCTAAATAGCCTTCTGATAAATATATACGTAAATGGTGTTCTGTAGTATGTTTGAAATTAAATATCTTGAATAAACATATTGCACTTTGTTTTATTTTAAACACTTTGCGATAAAAAAGAATTTTTAAATATATTCTATATAAAATTTTCGTATTTTATTTCCCTACAACTCAAGAATTAAAAAAAAAACAATAAATCTCAGTTTTATCATTTATATGTATAGATATAAATTTATAGCTTAATATTGTACACACCCACACTTTTATTTGTTTCAAGAATTTCCACTCAGCTTTTATTTGTTTCAAGAATTTCCAATTTTTTACTATTATCTTCTGTAATCGGGTCTTAGTGATATATGTAACTGGTTGTAAGAGGATCAATTGAAAGAATACATATTTTACAATCTTCGTAGATGCCAAGATACTGTGAGAATCTTTATTCCTCTTCTCTTTCTCTGTGATGTCAGTATCGAGCATGGAGTACCAGCAATCTCAAGAGAGTACCTTTACTCCACAATCTTCTGCTTGCGTTTTATTGCTGGGCTACTCTCCTCTCGCTTGTCGAACTGCTCTCTTGATTTTTCTCAGCCACTTGTTTTCATCGCTCTCTCTCTCTTCTCGGACACTCCCAAGGGTGCTTCTCGTCCCGTAGAAAGCTTACTTGGTGTGCGTATATGCGCGTATATGTATACGTGATCATAGACGTATGTTCCCTAATATCATATTAATCGAAGTAAATGCTCGAACAATTTAATAACTCGTAAACTAAAATAATTAATTTGTGGTAGATTAATAACAGTTAACTCAATTTTGAAGCGTTGTCATTATTGTGTAATTTGTTTTACGAAGAAATATTTTTAAAAAATTGTAATTTTTTACAATAAATAAAAATTTATGACAATCGAAAATTTATAATTACGAGTTTACCGAATTCATTTAAATAACTAATGTGCTCTATATTTTTATTATTAAAAATGCATGAAATGCATTTTTCCGTTGGGATGTCATGCAGCGCAAGTCCTTCCATTTGCATATCATTTTGCAGTATGTGCGATGGTAATCTCAGGGGAGTGTCCACTCTACAATCTTCCGCATATGTCATATTGCCGCTGAACGACAATCCTGATTGTGCTCGTGAAAAAGAGAACCATTCTTTTTCCTCTTGCTCTTTCTCGAATAGTATCCCTCACGGACAATTCTATGTAATTCTCATCGTTACTTGTAATGTATACGAGAAAATGAATAGATATTGATGATAAAATTTTATTCTGTTAAGTCGTCCTGCTAGTAAAATTATTGTCTTTCGATTATTGTATTGTCACTTAATTTTATAAATATACGGAAATAAAAAGAGTACATTTTTTTATTCTTTTAATGATGTTTTATGATTAAGCATAACCCGCTTCCCATTTTATAAAGCGAAAGATAATTATATTATAAAGAAATCCCTTGCATAAAAATTTTTGTATTGGATAAAATTATTGGATAAATTCGTATATACATATATTGTATAATATCTCATATATATTACCGAAATATACATATAATTCAAATTGATATCTGCGAATCGGTTTATTGTAATATTACGTTAAATGTTTTGTGACATATCATTTTTTTATCACTATATGATGATAAAAATCGTTATTGTAAAATATATAAATTTTATTACATTTATATGAAATATAGAAAGAAATATTAATGTTTTAATATCTACGATTATGATGTAAAATTCATAAAAAACATTCAAAGAAATTTCTATGTTAAGTTTAACTACATTTCTAATACCTGATGCTCTAATTTGAACCTTTTATAACCTTGAACATTTTATAAGTTATTATTGTATAATTTAAAGATAACCGGTTATGTGCACATTTATAACTTTTTAATTAATTTTTTTAATGTTACCCAATCTCGCAGCATTCTCACGTTGCTATTATTGCCGGTGACAATTTTGCGAAGTACCTTCCATGAATGGAAACTTGTTAATGAGTTTACTTCTCGTAGATGTGATTCTCCCGAGGTAATTTAAATTAAAGCGTTATTGTGTTTCGTTATTTATTCAGAAATGAAAGGGGAGACAACCTATTTATAACTATTATCTGATATCAGAGAGAGGCATACACTGATAAAAGGGGTTCGGCGAGAGAGCACTCAATGGCGGACCATTTTACAATGGTAAGATCCATAACGATCGTTTCTCGTGCAAAGAGTTCAATCGTGGAAACTTTTGCCGAAGTGTGAACACAAAGAAGACATGCTCCATGCCTTTCTCGTGGCCTGGCTTCTTTTTTTTTTCTGAAAAGTACGAAAAAAGAAAGTTCTGCTGGGTGAAAATCTTTACCCCCGACTCGTGAGACAATGGCACGGTTTTTCCTTTCGCGTCGAGATCGATGAACATTATGGAGAAAGATGGCGATCATCCTGTCGCCTGTTCTATTATATACCTATGTTTTGTCGCGATAAGTTTTTCTAAAGAACTATTGTATATTGTACTGTGACACATTTATCTCGAGACTTTTCGTGCAACTAAACGCAATAAATAAGCTCAGCTTTCCTAGAGTAAAAACATTTGTTTTGTTACGTACATGTGCGAGTTTGTTATCGTTCAGTTCAAATTTACACATAATTATTGCGCGAGAAATAATTGAAAAGTGATTGATTTTAATATACATATATATTATATGTATATATAATTAAACTTTGTCACTGCAAGCCAAATTAGATATTTTAATAATGTTAAATATTTTCATTAAAACATAATACAATATGAAACGTAATATAAAATGTAATAAAATTCTAATTATAAACATAATCTATCTACGCACATCTATGTATCGAAATTGAACAAGAAACATTGTTGGCTTCAATTCGATTTAAAGTGAATCGGAAAATAAGTTTCTCTTGCGGCTCTAAGGTTTACTAATGGAAAAGGGACATTTAACGCGGCAACTCTACGAATCAACTACGCTGTTTAAATTAATTCCTCCGTCGCGTTAAACGCTCGCCTACTTCTGGCTGCTGTATTTCCGCGCCTATCGCCTCACGATCGTTGTCGGACGAGTCATGCACACACCAAAACAGCGAAGCAGTGTGTCGGGAACAGTTGTTGCGACAGATACCACCACTTTGTGCTCTCTCACGTTTGGCTCTGACATTAATACGGCGAATTATATTGCGAACGAGTTTTGCGAGTGTGAGTGCGGAAACGGATTTAAACGATCCGTATTAGCGCAACAGTTATATTTCATCAGCGAATGAATATTCATAATCCCCGTATCTCACGTTTAGCATTATTGTTATACCTCTGCAATACGTTATCTTGATATTAATGATTAATTATCGGTATTATGTAGATATGTTACATCATAACAGACGGGAGCAAACTATATTCCCATATCGACTTTGTTTTCCGCTGTTCTTCTAAACGATTTATTATACCTCCTATTTATATTTCGGAGAAATTCGATCGGCAGTCACTATTATATTTAACAATAATTTAATTACCCTACATCGGCAAAGTAAATAAGTATATATCATTAATATTTGCGCCAAAGTTGCTTCTCGCAAACAATTTTGCCAATTAGGAAATGCATACTCATAAATGAATATACAGGAAATATTCGTATATAAGACGCTCCACACATCTTTGAAACATATTAGATAGCCAAATAAAAAGTGTAAAATAAAACTGAATGATATTAATTATATTTTTACTTATGCTATTTAGCATTTTGGAAAAATAATATCGCAATTGAAAAACGAAATAAATTTTATTTAACCAAAATGTTTTATAGTTATATATTTTGGTTTCTTGTACCATTGACGATCAGAGGTATTAAGTCATCAAATGCGTGGTAAAACGTATTTTTATATGGCGCCACATGTACACATTTTACCTTTTAACGCGCAGACGTCCCTCGATTTGAGTCTGAAATGGATTTGCGGAGTTAAAGCACACGTGCATGAGTTTGCCTTTAAACTCGTCATCGAGGGTTGCTCTATGTCTGTCGTCCGTGCTCGCTTCTAAAGGAATTGCGTTTTTCGCAGACCGTGTTTTCATCTGTTTCCCCGTTTATTGTATTACCCATATGCTTTAGTGATAAAAACGCAATTTTAAATTAATTCATTGCCATTGTTGCGTACAATCAGATTGAAAAAGGGACGACATACTATAGTATTTATTAGGAATTTAATATTGAAATAAACGGCAGTCTTTTTCATTTATATTCGAAAGAAAACACTTGATCTTATGTATTCTATACATATAAAATCAATAGTGCATGAGACATTTTTACATTTTAAAAGTAGCAATTTTTCACGAAACGTCATGAATGATACATTTCCACAGGGTTAAGATTTATAGCTGACAATTGTGAATTTTGGATTTTGGCCAACGGAAACGGAAACGTGTAAACAAGTTGAAGCATTTGCAAGCAGATGTATCGATTCGTCATATACGATCGAGATATACGTCATATAAATATTCTCTTTCAACCATGTATTTCAAATGAATATAATTTACTCAATATTTTAACAAATTAATTCGTACATACATAAGTACTTTTTCAGTGTTTATCATTATTACATTGTAGAGGTTGGCCACAAAATTAATTAAAATTTTTTGCGATCTGTCGTAAATAACACGCGATTCGTGACATTTAATGGACACCAGATGCAACGAAGAATGCGAGCTAATTATATTGATGCGGGAAATTGAACCGAATTTTACCCCAACTTACATGTACCGCCGCCAGCGATAATTGAATTCAAATTACTGCGAGTTTTGATGACGAGTTCGCGACTTTTTGCCGTATAATCACAACAACAGTATCTCGGTGACAGTAGATAGATTACGCTACAGCAAGGTAAAATTAAATAATAATTTGCAACCAGGCGAACCCGCGAATATGTTACGCACGTGCTTAGCGTGCAGGCGCGCATCGCGTATAATATACTCGCGGCCACACATCCCCGATAACTGTATCGCGAAAGTACATCCCCTTTTTACCTTTATTTCTGTCCTGTTGATTTTATTTGCGAATACGCGTTTCGAATAAAACAACACAAGTGGAATGCCCATGCGTTTCTGCTCATGCACTAGGAGCGGCCGGGGCGGTCGGATCAATGGAAATAATTAGTCGGATAAAAACGGTAACTTGACGGTCCAGTCGTTGTGTAAACTGCCGGGTTTACGAAAACTCGTCAACAAATGTATTCCGAAATAAATTTTGTAAATTGCACGACGCGTTAACGCGATTGCAACTGTGTATTTGCAATTTGCTAACGGCGCGAGTGTTATATACATATAAAATAGATAATGACCTCGGATAAGTAGACAGGAATAAAAATCAGGATGTATCGCGTATGCTCCTTCATTTTCTAAGTATCCACTTAGCTTGTTATAATACATTTTCGATCGTATTTTCAATTTGACTGCTCTCATTTATAAAATATAATTGTCGAATTTTTCGTTACATATGTATTATACTAAATTTTTGGATATATTTGTTATCTGCTGCATAATATAAGTGTTTTTCATTCCTCATTATCGCTCGCGTATACGTGCAATGATCTTAATAATATATTTATATTAAACTTGTAATTTAATATTTATCAATATTCTCTTTGTAAAGGTTATCAGTCTCGTTTACCTCTTTACTCTTGCGTCGCAAAGCAGGCTCTTCTTATAAAATACAATTTCCGATATCATGGAAGGAAAGCCGTTTTCGCAAAGGCAAGCAAAGTCGTGCTCCTCTCGAAAGCTCTTTACCGTCTTGATAGCTGATACTATTAAGAGGATCATACGCGCACACACATACACGTATATACACGGGAGATATCGGGTAACTCGTTCTAGAATGCTATTTTCAATTGTTCAAAATGTTATTTTATAATTTTGTAATCATAATAAAGATTAGGCAATGGAAAGTTGTAAGAAGTATTTATTATCGCAAGAGGTACTTATTCATCGTGCAATGATTTTAATTTACTGGCTTATTACGATGGAATAATATATAATTCAAAGTCCACGTACACGGAGGTTTATTAATCCGTATACGTGGGAGAACTTGGATAGACAAATGATGCTGTTAAAACTTAGGACAGCTATCGGTGGTTGAGGGAAACCAGATCTTAATACCTCGCATGTATTTAATGATGTGCGGTTGCAGACTGTCACGATGTGACGTCCGGAACTCCAGCGAAGGAGAGTTGTAATAATATACCGACTCTCTCATCCTGCAATATCTCCACCAAATTCAACTTCTTGTCGTGTATGAATATTATCTCCAGACTAAGTATCCCATGATAATATATTTATATTATTGCGGAGGAGCTTCGCGTTATATCTATTTAAGAGCAAATATATAATAAATAATTTTAAGCATTTTACATTTATTTGAAATTTTAACACGGTTAAAATCTGTTTAAAGCTATCTTCTTCTTCACGTTACGTTATTCTTCGGTTGGATCCGCATTCACAGCAATTGCCGGTGACAACGGGTCGGAGCAATTCGTCTTCCGACGTACGTTATTTTCTTTCGCACCGGTCGCTACTTAGTCACCAGAAAGGCAACGAGCGTTCGCTCCATGAATAAAACGCTAGTTATCGAGATCGTAAATCGTGAAGAGCATGCCGCGGCTGTTTGCGCCCACAGCACCAAGTGGAAACAGTGCACGGGCACGCGCGCGCGCGGGCGAGGTCAGCTGTGGGGATTCGTGCATCGCCCGGCGCTTGATTATTCAGAAAATTTTCACCGCGATACGATTCCCTGCTCCTCACTGCCGACTTTGCGCGGTAAGTCGAATAATTGCCGCCCCCGGGAGAGTAAATGAATCTAATTGCATCTAAAATTTAAATGGGCGTTTGGCATTTGCATTTAATACCGACGTCTAACTAGCTGTACGAAGCTCGATAAAGCAAGACCAGCCGCGGGACCTACCGCCCATCCTCAACGTGGCCACAAGATTCGACGTCCTAAACAGATCCTCTTGTAAAGGTCCGCGATCGTTAAGCTGCGCGGTTATGCCGCTAACATGTCACCTGATCATACGACATGCGAATACATATTGTCATACTAATTGTTCCATTAACGTTTGTCATCCCTTCATAGAGATTCAATTATTGTTTTGATGTGATTTTGTAAGTACCTCTATTTTTAAAGGAAGATATCTATTTACTTCAATAAGAATTGAAACATGCCTGTTGAGTAGAATAAATTTTCCACATATATCGAATGTTATGCGCGATATAAATATGAAGTTTGAGACTTCTTGTGGGTGTTTCATAAGCTTTTAAGAAATATTTATCATCACAATGAGAAATCTTGTCCGAGTACAGAAAGTTCAACGTGGTCAACTTTGAGCTGGCGCACAGTTCTAAACAATGTGTTCGACGTAAGTCGATGTTTAGCAAACGACAGCACGGTTATACTGGAAACTTGTCGCTTGATTGCGCCCACGCAGATACGCTTTCGAACATGACGCGAAAGGAATTACTTCATCAACGATGTAACATCAAACTTTAGCTTGGAACCTGTCACTAGGTGTCCCAGTGCGAACGACTACTTCGATTGCCTCGACGATGGTATGTCAAAGCGCTGAAACAGAGTTGCCGTAACTCTGATGAAGAGAGAAGAAGGTAGTAACGGCAAGGTAGCTAACGATGTTAAAATTTATTCTATTAGTTAATGCTAGAAATATCTAACGTCTAAAAAACTGGCACAGCCACTTCAGCACGATCAAATAAAATTTGTATAGCAATTTAGTGCTAATTTATTGCTAATTTGTTGCTCTATTGCAGATTTTCTAAAATTGCAAATATCTAAAATAACATATTATTTTATTGGAACGATATAAATACTTATATATTTATTTACTTAAATATTTCCGCTCTAAGGAAATTGTATTCTCTAACAGTGTTGCCACTTTGAAAAAAATAAACGTTAAATGGATAAAATTAAATAAATAACTAAATAATTTATGAATATCTCAATCTCGACCAAATTTGTAGAATATAATTATCGATTTTTCGTATTTGTATCTCGATATTTCTCTTGTGGCATAATGATGCTGTCAGTCAGCTCAATGAATAATGTAACATGGTTTAAATTCAATATGCTTATATGCATATATTTTTATATTGATCAAAATTTGATCGATATATTATAATATATAAGAAATCTTGTTTTCGAAATTTTACTCGTTCAAAGGTACCTTCTTCTGTCACCGTTCGTCATAGCGCGCGAGTTCTGTGACTTTACGCGTGCAGCAGATAGTAGTACAGTTCCCTTGCAGGAAGCTAGTCATCGTTGCCTGACGACGGAAAAGGCAACTGATAAGGCCGCGGGAGTTACGCAATATTGTGATAAAGGCGAACGTCGTCTCTCCTGTGTGGGGTGATAAACGCGACGCGGAGACTCGTAGACGTGCGCGGCAGCCGCGGAGAGAAGGACGCTTGGCATCCCGTCGTGCGATGCGAGGAACGCTCGATGGGACATGGCGAGGCACTAGGAGAGAGAGGAATGCCGGTTAACGAGGATAAAGGGCATGGCGTAATGGACAGTGCGCGCTGAAATTCATGCCCGGCCATAAGAAAAATTGGACCCGCCGACGCCGCCACCGCCGTGCTTTTCCCACCGGAGAATTAATTCGTTGGAACTTATAACACGGTTCTCGCGGCGTGTGCTATACACGGTGGCCGATAAAGCGCGGATGTCGTTAGCAGGCAGAAAGAAATTTCAAGTCAGAGGGTGTCGACTTTCATTAATAAAGTTTTAAGATAAAGAACGCCATTGATCGCAACTTTGAAATTTTAAACGTAACATTATCAAAGCCTTTTTCTGCCAGATTTCTGTTGAAATTGAAACTGCTGAGAATTAGCTTCATAAACGTTTTCGTAATTAAAATAATTTCTAATTAAATCACATATTTATCAAGAAAAACACTTATCTCTAATACCAATACCATCTTTTTCATGCTATATATCCAGTGAAACATTATGGAATTTTTAGCAATAAAATATTTCACGAATTGGCAGCATCGAATGGCGATAGAATTTTGTCTCTTTTTTTTGGCAAAGATCCCTGTATATATCGAGAGATAAAATAATATTGCGTTTTGTGTGTTACTATCTGTAAAACGATAGTGCGGGAGTTTTGACAGGTGTATCTTGCCGTGTTTATCCACGTTACCGCAGAATCCCATCGTAACGGATAAAAATCGCGCAAGCGATTTTGGAGAAGATGCGATCTCAGCACGGATTATTTTCCTTTCCGCTTCAATCCGTTGATGCACTCGGCTAAGAGCAGCTTTTCTCTCTCTTCGTTGCGCAAAATCACACACGCGAAACTTTTCAGATATTACATTTGCAACGTCGTACTGTACGCGTATAAAATTTTCTAGAATGTCCATCATTTTTTTCCGCCGTCAGAATGAGACAGGTCGAGAACTGACATTGCGCGCTAGCTAATAATTATCACGGTCGTTGGCTGAGCTCTCATTTTCAGAATCGTATTTTTCCGAAATAGCCGGACATATTACGCATGCAGGATTCGTGAAATAAAATCCAGCAGGCCGAATTAATCGCCCGCGATTCTACGATGGAACCAGCTGGCATTCCCGTACGTTAAATAGGTCGTTTCCAGGGACCTGAGCGCGCACCAGCACAGCATGCGGCTGCAGGATCCGGATCTGCGAATACGAAAAATCAAGAGAGAGAGAGACCAGGCCTCTGTTGGATCTCTCATCCTTCTCCGCCATCCTTTCAGTATCCGTCCTTCTTGCTTCATTTCGTTTCATCTCTTTTTTTTTTTTGCAGTGAGCGTTGACGCAACGCCAAATTGAATTCGGCCCCGCGCGACGGTTCGTGAATAATTCTGCGAGAGCACCCGTGTGTCGTCTCTGTCAACAATAATCGGCCAGTTGTCGCGCATCCCTATTCTCATCTTGCATGCTGCCTCTTTTCACTGTGCACTGCAGCCGCAACTGCAACCGCGCAATGAGGACGCGGTGGAAAAAAAAATATAGACAAAAAGAGAAGGAGAAAAAGAGAGCGACGCCGCCAGTCATGGAGAGAGAGAAAGAGAAAGAGAGAAAAAGAGAGAGTCGGGGGTTTTTCTCTCTTATATTTTACCCGGCGCGCGCGTATCGATTTATTCATCGCGGAAATCGAGCGTAACGAGGCACAAAATGCCTCCAAACATTGGACCCTGTATCTGTCCGCGTCCAATTTTGTATTCCACCCTTTCCGCGTTCTTGCGGTCACTTCTCTTCGCCTGCTTTTTCCTTAAATAAGTTACCATCATGAACAGTTTCATCGCTCAGTACAATTTCATTCCTCCGCAAATTTGCTACTTGTCGCTGTTTAAATACACCAGTTGAGTTTCCCCAACACGACATCGTTACTATTATAGCAGCAGCCAATTAAATGTGACGCGGATGAATTTATCGTAAAATTATATTTAACCGTTCCACTTCGCAAAGAGAATTAATTTATTGAAAACTTCAATTTTCGAAAGTTTCAATTTAAAAATTTCAAAATTAATCTTTCTCTGAACAGTTCTAAATACAAAAAGTTGCAATGCAATTCCATCAGTAATCAATATAATTGTACATTGTATAGAGATGAATAAATAAGTTGTACATTAATCGCAACCAATTAATGAAATTCTTTTTATTTTAATATATTAATTATAATATTTTAAATTATTAAAAAGATATCGGTATAATTTTGATATTTGGAAATAATTGAGCAATCAGGAGATCGATTTTGATGAGAATTTTGACAGATATTAATGATATTTATTAAAATATTATTCAATATTTGTAATAAATAAAACCAGAAAAATATATTTCAATATTTTACATAATAAAATATATCATGATTGGTGATGATTTAAAACAGGCATATTGCATGTGACATGCGCTAACAAAAAATCTTTTTTACGTATTTTACTTTCTGTTTATTTCCGGGAATATTGGCATGTATATCTGTGACACTCTGTCTCGTGAATTTTATTTTACATTTTTTTCTGACAACGTTTTATACCCTGACCATCATATTGCTATTTAAATATATTCACATTAAAAGATTGCATCACGATAAAATCTGTTATTTTCTGAAACGGCTTTGTGTTATTATCACATGGAATATCGGCCTCGAACCATAATTTCCTGGCAATGCGACAATTTATTTTCCCTCCCAGTACCAGTAAATAGGAAGAAAATTTAATGGAAGAACGTGAGACTGTTAACGGTACGTTTTCTTCTACGATGCAATCAATGAAAAATAATTGCAGACAAAATCAACCACTTACGCATTCGAGTCTGCTTTAATTAACAAGCGCTCGATAGCACTAGGCCGACATGAATCTGCTCGAACGTAAAATTTTCTCTCCGCGCGTTAATTATAATGTGTTATATATAAATTTAATTAAATGTGTTATAAACACACTCTCAGGCGGTAACGATTTGTTTAAGATAGTCGAAGATAATGCATATCATTTTTTTCTTTCTTCTTCTGTAACATATTTTAGCGAAATAAAGAAATAAGCTGAAAAGAAATGAAGAACCGCGTTCATTGTATTGATTTTTCTAATAATATAAAAAATGCATCTCTTTTGTATTTATTATTACCTTTATCTGGTAAGAAAATTACTATTCTGTGTTTCATAGCAACAAGATAATAAAGGCATTCGAAATTATATATAAAATATCTTGAATGGAGAGATAATAGCACGAAAATTCGATGAATAATCTCTATTTAAGAAAAGAAATATCCCATTTTAAGAGATTCTCGTACTTACACAAGTTCCAATAATAGGATCAAAAATTATAATCTATGAATTTTGATGGTATCTTTGAATATCTTGAAATTATAACATTTATAATATGTCTAGACATCTAAAAATTATTAACAATTAAAAAAGCTATTTCTTATCATTGTTTCACTAAGAGATAGGGTATAAAATTAAGTAATGTCTCATTCAGAGGGAAAAAATACGTAACGAAGAAAGGCTGCGATTTATGTCGGTTGCAGACATTTATAATTATTTTAAAGTAAGTTATGTAAGGCGTTTCTCTTCTCTTTAATTAGCCTTGTATTTGTCCTCGGAGGATTCTCTTTTACCTTTATATTTCTTTTTATTCCTTCATTATATTTAAGGAATGTGAATTTTATAATAAAAACGCGAATTCACATATCGAACGACATAACTACATTTTGTTTATATAAAATTGTATATTTATTAATTCTATGTTAAAATTACTTTATTCTTGGGATACTAAATTTTATTAATATTTCATTAATCCTTTATATCTCGTGCAGAAAAATATCTTTCCTGTAAAAAACTTTGCAATAATTATGATAATTTCATTCAACGAATATTTTATTTAACGTAGAGGACTGTGATTATTCAGCGTGTATAATCATGATAAATGTGTGGAACAAAAGGACGTTTCTCTAGGATCGACGTTAGACTTTTTACCTCTAATATGAATTGCATGGCGAATGTAGGAATTAAAAATTGCGCACAATCCGACACCCTTGGCCAGGATTAACTCTGAAAAGCATTATGTTCTCACAAGACCACGATTGCGCGTACATTATAGAAGGACGCATTATAGAAAGTAATTTCGTTGTTACATGCCGGCGAAACTTCATAAAATCAGACCGGGCGCTTTTTCCATCTGCGAGCTTGCATTATTTCATTCTTTTGGTATTTTTCGTCGTCCATTCCACTCGTTCGCTGTACGCGATTTCGTCCGCGTTATGTTTCCGCGTCTTGCTTAGTAACAAGCATTTCGCAGACAGAGAACAGAATACATTAAATACAGAATGTTGCGTAATGGCTCTGTTATCCTCATTTCCTTCGTAGCGATAACGCGGCCAGCATGATATTTTTCGCAAAGAGAGATTCGGACTTTTTCTCGTCAGCACACACTTCTCGAGCGAAGCTGTTTTAAATTAAGAGTGCCTACATGTAACTCGCTTATGTACATTTCCGATGTCATGCATTTTATTCTGTTTATTGGTTTGTTTATGCAATATGTCGTAATATATGGAGTAAATTAATTGTAAAAGGCTTTTCGGTTCGGCGCTCTAAGCCCTTGATACATATCAGTCAAGCCAATTAGCAGACATATAACACGAACGATTCTCGATTTATGTGCGCCCCACGCGCTTGCTCTGGGATCAACGGGATTTGCTTCGTCTTCACGACTCACTCGTGTTTGAACTGTCGACTCACGCTTTGTTTCGATGCTCGCGATTATTAGTCGAACAGATGCGAATCCGTATCGATTGATTAGCCATCGTTAATTTTCTCGATTCAGTTTGGTTCGATCATTTCGCTTTAATTTCAGACTAGTGATGGATATGCGCTTCGCGCGCGAAATTTCTCATTGTTGTATAATGAAATATAATTTTTATAAATATTTAAGATTAAAAAGTTTTTAATTCTTTAATCTTTTTCAATAATCTATAATAACTGTTGTCAGAATTCACAACAACTGTCACACATCTTAGTCCTGATAGCTGCGTTAATATACAAATAGGGATATTACGCTATCTGAGCCAAATTATCATTACGTAACGAATAAGATATGAAAATTATTTGCTAATTTTTTGATATTTTTTGCTTCTAAAAATAATTTTTTTGCTTTAGTTTTTAAAAAGTTACGAAAAGCTCGATAGTTCAATATAAGGGCCAATTTCATCGATTACGGTTAGACTAACCGATGGTTAAAGTTAACAGGATGACCAATAGATATACCCATTAAAATTTCAGGTTATAAGTATGACAAAATTTTAAAATCTATTGGCCGCTTTGTTAACTTTAACCGACGGTTAGTCTAACCGACGTTGGTGAAATTGGCAAAAAATTAGCAAATCATTTTCATGTTTTATTGGTTACGTTTTGATAATTTGGCACAAATTTTCCTTGATATTTTATTGTATTTAAATCTTTCTCAAAAACAATCCTGTCACAGTGTGGCTTACAAATTTCCTTTGTATAGATTTATATTTATATAATATTTTCATGTCGAATTTAAAATCTGTTATTTAATTTCAGAATACTATTTTACCCGAGGCTGTGCACTTTTGGGAACGAGCATTGATGGTGCGAGAGACGAAGAGCACCATTAGATTAAACAGGTAAGGATTACTTAATTATCTTACGATATTTTCTTTTTTACAGCCGATGGTGATTTTTATTTAGACAATATTTCGCTTTTCCTGCTTATATTAAGTAATGATTTTCAACTTAACTACTTATCATAATGCTTTAGAAGACGTCATTAAATGGTGTCATTAATAAGTAATTATTATTATATTAATTATTTATGTTCTTTGTTCTTTGAAAAAATTTTAGTTTAAAAAAAAAGAATAGAACATATATCTTAAATACTTTTTAAAGAGTCTTCATAAATAAATTATAACTATTTTTCAGAGGGCTTTGGGCAAGTAGCTTTAGGCAGAAGTTATAAATTATATTCCAATATTAGAGTAACAAAATATTAATAATTGAAAAACAAATATTTTTTTAAGACAAAGAAGTAACAAAAATGAAAAGAAATAGAGGAAGGCTATTAACGCTAGATAGTATAATCCACCAAAGACCGTTTGTATTCTTTTATCTTAAATGCGTAGGTACATGGCTGCAGTCAGCGTTTATTCGCGTAGAGGCCAAGGTGCTAACAATAAGCTAAAAATGTTTGAATATTTATCGCACATATTTCGCATAACCGTACATCTGATTTACTGTAGAAACGTACTAGCATTATTATGGTCTGCTAGCATTCTGATGCGCATATTTGTCATTATATTTTGCTACGATAAAATAACATTTGTTAAAAAAGTAATGATTATACGCCATAATGATGAATATTTTATTATTTAACGTTCATTTGAAATTTTTCATTGGAGAGACTAAATCGGATTAATTTTTTATTTTTCCCTTTATTTATTTTATTACCATTTAGATAGATTTTATTACCATTTATTATTATGCGATTTTATGAGATTTTAGTTTTCTAAAAATACAAGTTCTGCCTAAATTGAAATTCATCATATCCAAAAATACAAAGAAGATATGAAATTTACTATCAAAAATTGATTCTCGAAAACTTTTTGCAATAGCGTCAGCATTGACTGGGATGTTAGACACATCGGAAAGAGATAAATATTCGCCGTTCGTTCTCGACCCTTTTCCGGACGCGGTAGCCGGCGTAGTTTGGCCGCAGATACGCTAGCAACCTAAATTAATGCATCCGTGTCCGCCAACCAGATAAATAGAACACATGGAAGTGCATGGACATAAAGTCGCATGTACATATAACTGCATAGTTATGTGGTTTTCTGCGCTTGTAAACAAGCTCCACATTCCTCCCGTCTTTCTAATGAGGCATGACTTTTCGCCGCGATGTTGGCACGTATTTTCGAAACCACACGCGAATTGCCTCGCGTGAACAGCCATTCGCGAAGACAGTGTAGCTATGAGTTTCCCGTGATTACGGATTTATGGCCCAGCGTGTGGATGACTTACAATTAGTGCAAAACTGTAAGTCAAGATACTAAGCTTTTTTACATCGGGGATGTCATTTTGGTCTCGTAAATGGAATGTTCCCGTAACACAGTAAAGTAACACATGTGTGTGGAGATTGAAAACTTGTGGAAAGAAACAACTTTATTTGTGATCTTTTTAATCATTTAAAAAATTTAAGATATCAAAAGCATTTTTGAAAATAATTTTTATGAAATAATAATTGTTTTTTATTGTGTTGAAATTAACTTTTTCGTAAATATTTTTGCAAATTTAATGATTTAGTTTTTTTAATCTTTTTAATTAAAACCTATAAACACGTTTTTCCAGTACTATTTTAAAAAACAGATGAGTATGTTACGTCAGGCGCTGACGTCATTTTCTTTATTTTAAAGTATTAAAAAAAAATTTTTTTATTTCGCGATTCAACGTTCAAAGAAAAAAATAGTATTAATCAATAACAAAAAGGTTAAATTATTCAGGATGGTCAAAAGAGATTTTTAATTGGAAAATCGTTTATAAATTAGAATAAAGGTAAAAATATATAAATTTAAATATATCTAACATTTTGCAATATTATATTGAAAATTTATATTTATAATAATATAAATTGAAAAAAATTTAATTTTTTCTGACGAAATTTTTTTTTCTGTCATGCGGAACTAAGTTTTTTTTTACAATATATAGGACATCAATGATTTGTCAAAATTTTTTAAGAAAATATTGTTTCCAAAAATAATATTTTTCATAAATATATATATATATATATATATGTATATAGAATTAACAATATTGTTACTTATAGAAAAAAGTCAATTTAAGGAAAATATGGGTCTGAGATGTCCGTATAAGATTTTATTGACATTCGACAGTATGCTGATCTTTCTGCCTCGGGACCACGGATCCCTTTTATTACTTACTTTTTTTTAGAGAGAGAAGCCAGACAGGCAGCTTTGCTGATTTGACAATTACGAGCAGATATTACTTTAGCTTGGACGCCGCAGACCCACGTGTTCACACGGACGGTTAAAAAGAGAGATATAAAATAAATTTATAAATTTATAAATATAATTTATAAATTTATAGTCGTAATCAAATAAATAATTATGCGTTCAGGAATTTATTCCGTTTATTTATCTAATCGTTTATATATGATTTTTAATATTATTCTTTTATCATTGTGTATCATCTTGCGATCATCTTATTCTTGATATATTTTTCATTATTATATATATATATATAATGAAACATAATTTTTGTAAAGATTTAAGATTAAAAGTTACGAAAGGCTCAATAACTCAATATTAAGTGACTTTTTAAAAACTAAAGCACAAAAATTAATTCGAGATTTTTGAATATTGATTTAACATGCCTTTTTTAAGAGTGGATTCTTTTCTTTCGTTCAATGTGAGAACATAAAAAATACATATTCATTAAATGCATCAACGCCAGTATAGACAATACTTGATAATGAAGTAATTATTCTTCCCTCTAAGCCTATGGATGTCCCGAACAAAAAAGCTTTATGCTTCCGATATTTACTGTTGTCGCAAACAAAGGGTGTTAAGAGTGAAAATTACGCGAGGGATGTACACCCTCCGCTTAAGCCACGGTCAGTGCAAATTCGATCGATCGTAATGGACGTGCGCAGCGCGGCTTTCTTTAGTTTATCGTGCTCAAGCGCATATTTCGTATCCTTATAAAGTGTTGACGTTCAGTGAATAAAAGAGAAGAGCTTACGAGAGATACATAGAGACGCAAGCCGGGTGCCGGATATAATACAGAGAAACGCGTGAACTAAAAATAAGACAAGGCGGAACGGGAGTTCGATTCTGGGGCACATACATCAATCTCTTGCCAACTTTCGTTCCTATTGCTGCCAATAAAAATCCAGGCGGGAACTCGTGGTAATCTTCACGTGTCAGCTGCCTCCTCGCGAAAAACTTTGTGCGTTTATCGATCTCCTATGTATCATTATATACTATTTCCCGTCACTGCGGTGCAAACCGGAGATAAGACATTTGCCATTAAAGTATGTTCAATAGAGTTGATCGAGTATCCACGCGAATGGAGATGTCAAATTCCGGAAAACCGAAAATGCGAATGACATGCTTTACACTAGTCGCGTACACTAACGTAAGATTTTTGACAAACCGAACTGTATTTATACAAGTACAGTAATTCGGGAGAAGATTGCTTTAGCAGGATTAACTTTGCCCTACAGTAGAAAAGAAATGTCGAACGGAGTATTGTACACAGTGTGCCAGAAACGGTTTATGTGTACATATATTTCTAGTAATAATAAAGATGTAATGATTTCTGCCATAACAAAAGAAAAGATTATAGAACCATGGCAAATATCAGAAAATAATAGAAGTAAAATGCGATGTCGACACATGGTACTTTATAACGTTATTTTCAGATATTGTTCAAAAAATCTTTTCATTTCTTTTATTTCTGCAACTTTTATATAAGATGGAAGTAGTTGCAATTTCTTAACCTATTCTACCTAAAAGATATGATATATAATAGTAAGGATATAGTATAATAGTAAGTCACGGAATAAGAAGCAATTTTCCATATCTTTATATAAAAATTTAACGATCATTTAGATGCAAAACCTTTTTATTATACAAATTTTATTTACAAGGAATTTGAAAGATACTTTATTGTTAAATTTCATTGAGAAACTGCCGCATTGTTTATTATTCCTAAGCCTGAATAATTTCTGCATGAGTTATAGTGCAAGTTGATATAGAATTTGTATAAAATTATCTTGAAATAGATTATTTTTATAGAAAAAAAATGAATATGTTACAAACACGCAATTTTTCATGAAATGTTAAGAAAATTGCATTATTTATTTGCAATTCCCTTCCTTCCAAAGATTAATTGCGTCGAAATATCGTGTACAATGCATCCCGGATTATGGACGGGCAGCACATTAATTCGTGTCGGTCTTCACAAAAGGTAAATGTAATGCCTGTCGCTCAGAATGCAGAGCGAAATCGGATCAAATGAAACCTGTGCACAGGGGTGCCCACGCATACAAGCGCAGGATTGCGTTGGGCACGCGTCAAAGGAGATTCGATTTGAAAGAGCGAGAGAGAGGAAGAGAGAGAGAGTGAGAGAGAGAGAGAGAGAGAGAGAGAGAGAGAGAGAGAGAGATCGCGCGCAAGCCGGTTGCGTTTAAACGGGGCGAGCACGCGTATAACGTTTATCGGTCGAATGCGCGCCACGATATGGTCGGCAGGGGGCAAGGATTGTGGAGGATGATTCGCGGGTCGTTTACATAACGCGATATTACGGCATAACGACTGTAACGCTTTAATGCACTTCCGGACCGTGCATTGAGTTGCCGATTGAAGAAGCTTCGAGAGCCTCTTTAGCCAGTTGCATGGAAGCGGTTTAGCCTGCACATTCTCTCTCTCTCTCTGTTGCCTCTCCCCCTCCCCCCCTCTTCCCATACACACACTCATCCACTTTATGCTTCGGATCATGCGAGCTGGATCTGTCTGTATCTAAATACGCACACAAATCACAGTATAGTCTTCGATAGAGACATTACCTAGTGTCCCTTGAAACATTGTTTAAGCATTTGCGTTGCTATATCTAACCGATTTACATCGTATTTTCTTTCAGTTGTTTCTGATTTTAGTTTATCCGAAGTATGAAATGTAGTTTACATTTTAAATATATAGAAAAATGTATAGAAAAATCTTTTATAATTACTAGTGATACTATAATAAACTTTTATCAATAAATTTTTTTTCGAAATATGTAGCTTTCTTTATACAGCATATTTTTAAAAATATATATGTGAAGCTATATGCCATCACATGTATAAAATACATTTTAGGCAGTTAATTTATGTAAAATGAGATATTTTGTTAAAGATATTTCATGAAAGTGTGATACATGTAGATATTATTCGTATAATATCTATTAATAACAAAAAAGAGATAAATAAAAGAGAGAAGTGTAGAGATTACATATCTATGTTCATTCGATACGATGAAACAATGGTAGTAATTGTATATTTAAGGCGGCTGCATTTAGACTAGTATCTAGGGAACCTGAATCCTAGCAGCAAAGTGTAATTACTTCACGTCGAACATAAATCTCACGTAACGATGGAACGCGTTAACGTCCGCTAATAGCATTAATTAGAATGCCCCTGCGGGTGTACGCGCTAACGTGAATTGTATATCTTGCAATTAGGGCAATTTTTTCGGTATTTCCTATTTTTTGTGTGGCCGCGTGCTATGCTCGCTACTAATTATGCTGTCCTGATATCATAATTTGCATTTCTAATAAAGAAGATTGGACTATTAATCGTTTTTAATACAACATTGCTGGAAAATACAAGTTATAAATTACAAACTTTATAATTCGTTTTCTATTACTATTTTTTTACACAAATCCATATTTATATTGACGATTCAACCGATTAACTTTCGTTTCCATATTGTCAAGCGTAATAATTAATTAAGTCAATCAATCATGAGTCATAATTGGCAAACTATCCATAGATAATTTATTTGCCTCATTTAATCTGACAGTTGAAAATAGCATGCATGCAACTGATATAATTTAATGTATAACACATTAAATAATCAAATTGTAATAACTGAATTTGTTGTGTAATTAATAAAGGATATTAATATATTCCATTGCAAAGCTTCTATATAACAAATAACCTTCGAAACTCAATATGTTTAACGAGATTGTTATATATTTACAAAAAAAATATGCCGTTAATTTACACGCGAATATTGACGTACTAGTTAGAAATGAAAGCTCTTTAAGCAACAGTAAAATCATGATATTAACAAAACAGAGTAAAGCGGTATTACATTCTCTAGCTTGTGTATCGGTTCATTTTAAAGGATTTATTATTTTTTTTTAATACGAATATCACGCGCCGCAATCAGGGTATTGTACATTTCAGCTCGTATTGGCTCGATTTCCGTCAATGGCTTTGATAATCGCGCATACATATCATTGAAATTTCTATGGGAATGTTGGCAGTATAATCACCTGGTCATACAGTCAAGCATCACATATTTACACACGATATGCATGCCAAGTAAAATATTCTATATTGCCCATATCTCTGAATATGAATAATAACGTAGGGAAAATGTAGATAAATATATAACAAATATTATATTTTTAATTCCATTTTAATTTCCTATAATTATATATGTTTAATTTTACATTCACTATATTAATCTTTTGAATTTAATTTTATATTTACGTACTAGTACGTAATATAAACGCGAATTTATAGATTTTGTTAAAATTTTCCTAGCATTTATGTTCTAAATCGAAATTACATGCATCGATACTTTTAATTTTTATTCGTGACATACTATATATGTATATCGTGCATGTCTTTTTAATATAATTTCTTCTTCGATAAAATTGCGAAAAATTCTTCGATAACGATTGCTCTTTACAAATGTCATACAATACGGTTTTTATACCTTGGTTATTATGAGCATGGCATCGTTTATTAATATCAGAAGCTCCACTGCATATCTATGCATCGGTATACGTACGACCGGCTTCAGTTAGCCGTGCAAGATCGTAATTAATTTTAATGATCTCCCAGCACGACAATAGCGCCTAACTGCCTCTCGGTTCCCGGTTCTCCCTGTACCAGAATGCGCCTGTCGTAATTCGGTCGGAAAGAGAGAGAGAGAGAGAGAGAGAGAGAGAGAGCGAGAGAGAGAGAGAGAGAGAGAGAGAGAGAGAGAGAGAGAGAGAGAGAGAGAGAGAGAGAGAGAGAGAGAGAGAGAGAGAGAGAGAGAGAGCGAGAGAGAGGATCAAATTTCAGTGAGCGCGACGTGACTGTACAAGCTTCAAGAATTATGGTAATCGTTTTGTTTTAATTCATGCGCCGGTAAATCACGCTGGGGCAATCAGAATCGTCGTAGATGAAATGCGGAATAGGCGCGCGTCACGTACGCGCCACGTGTCCACGGTAACGATTTTAGTTCGTACCGACGGCCATTACGAGGATCCTGGTATTTTCTATGACCATGACTGGGGCTCAGGTAATCATATCCATCTACGGCTCGCGCGTGCGACAGAGGGACATTTTAAGCCGGGTTTGCAGGGATACGTTATGGATACGCCAAATGACCTCCGGCGGCAGCGTAATTGAATTTGACGCGATGACCTGCAAAGCGCATGCTTGTTTCAGGACGACGTTGATCCTCGTTGCGGTGCTTTAAGACTCGCATCTGGATATTCGAGCTCTTTCACGTATTGATAAAAATTCAGCAGCCGGACTGATTCTCTAGGGGAAAGTAGCGTAATGTAATTCGAGAGAAGGATATAACGCGCCACGCTTTTCGACTTCTTTTTGCCGTATACTTTTCTTTTCTGCTTGAGATAATATTATAGCAAAAAATTTTTGGAAACGAAAAAAGAAATTATAATAATACATTTATGTGAAGGATGAAGAAATACAAATGTTTGTAATACTAAATAACAAATTCTATCTATAATTATATTGTATATAATTATCTTCTCTTAAATTTCTATCTTTGAAAATATGAAGATACAAAAGGTGAAAATGATTAACATATCAATTATTACAGCTAGTTAGAGCCATCAATCAATCGTCAACAATTTGGAAGAATATTAAGATATTCGGATATTTAATATTAATAAAAAAATCTATTTTATAAATAGATTGAAGTATAATTATTTACTATATTGTTCTCTAAATACAGTTAAGGAAAGAAAATTTTTCCATAAAAAATGATATTGAAAACTGTGTCAATGTACTTGTGATACATATGTATAAAGTGATATTGCGAATCAATAGAAGCTAATAAATTCCTTGCGTTACATTTGCTTTTAACTGAAAGAAGTCTTCCTTCAATTAAATCTTCGTATCTGATGTCAGCTTTTCCGATATTTTTTATTATGTTTTGCTTGTCTTACGTGGCATATATTTTATGTCCAATGCTTTCATTATTTCTTGTTCCAATCATTCCATTTGTGTTCTCGCGTCTTAAGTAAGAGTGACAGAACTTTTTCATCAAAACTTTCTCAGCGTTGGTACTCTCTGGCCGTCGAACTCCGAAGGACCGCTGCCTACATTCTTTTCTTACTTTCTGTTCATCTCCTTTATCTCGGATTTCCGGATCTGCTTTACTTCTCTAGCTCGCCGTTAGAGCATTTCTCAACAATAAAAGTTTTCTTAAATGGACAAAAAGGATAAAGCAAGGACGAATACATAGCTGGTTATTATTTATGATATTATTCATTAAATATACAATAAACATAAAAATAAGAGTAACACATTTCGTGTGTGTTGAAAGACTTCACATCATTCTTAGGGACGCGTTCGGGGAGCACGCTATTAGCGCTAACGTATTACTCCATCTTTTTCACTCATTAGATATACAACAAGGACAGAATGATGCGTTAGTGCACTCTGATAGCGTACTCTCCGAACGCACCTTTAAAAAGGCGTATTAAACCGATACTCGAAAGTTTCAAAGTATTGTGGCCTCTTTTCCGCGATGCTGATTGGTTTTCTCGCTTGGTTCACTTTGTACATATTGCGAGAGTAATCAATAAGACATGAAAATTATTTGCTAATTTTTTGCTATTAGAAATAATTTTTTTGCTTTTACTCTTTAAAAAGTTACTTAATATTGAGCTATCGAGTCTCTTGTAGCTTTTAAAAAATTAAAACAAAAAAAATTAGTTTTAGAAGCAAAAAATTAGCAAATAATTCTCATGTCTTATTTGTTACATTCTGATAATTTGACTCATAATACAACTTAATATACAGGTAGGTATTATGATAATTTTGACAGTTCAAGTTATCGAGAAAGATTAAAAAATCTTGTTAATAAATGTAATAAATCGTTACGAAAATTATGATTTAACAATGAAAAATAGCGCGCGTGAAACGCGCGTCTACATTGCCTAATAATAATAAAATAAACGATAAATACATACATATGTATAGCAAATTAAAATATTTCTGTCATTGTATAATAAGATAAAAATGAAAAATGTTACTGTTTAAAAAACGTCTCATTATATGTATATTGCGGATTAACGATCAAGTGACATTTTTGCGTAAAATTTTATTAATTTAATTATCGATATGCTGCATTTTATTAATGAAATCGCGCATAATTCGGTGGCTCGGCTTTATCGTGCAAAAGCTATGTTAAATCACTCAAGTGCCACCGAACACGATCGCAGACTGACGAGGTATTCGGTTAATTGGGCGAATCGTATCTACCAGTTGCTTGTCTCTCGAAATCGTGTTTCCGTGGTTATAACTAGCTGCATGTAGCGGATGTTTCTGTTCTGGCTTATTTGGCTCATCTGTTATATAACTCGATTGTCACACGGAACAGATACGGGATATCCTCATAAACGATAGATCGGGAATACGGGCAATTAGTTTTGTAAATTTTAGTGTTCGCGTTCACGATAACAACCATTTCACGTTCTTTCTGAAAAAATTTGCGCAAAATTTTATTTTATTTAAGTTATTAATTCAACAATGTATATTCCACATATTTTTTTTTTGTTTTGACTTTGCAGGTGATGGAAGTTCTATTCCATTTTTAAAGCAAATATTTGCTTTATTTTATAATTCATATATTTATTATATTAAATGCTACATCTCATTCTCGAACTTGGTAGCGAAATAATTTTACTATCTCATTCGCAATATGTATGCAGAGAACGATTTAACATCAGAACTGAAAGACTGAAGTATTTCAATAGAATCTCATCTTGCGGACTTTGGATTATAACCGCAATACTGGCTGCCTAGATTGTCTGTTAACGAACAGAGAATATCGCTCCGCTGGGATTTACATCGGTATTTACGGACATAGTTGACATTGCAGGCGAAATTATTGAATACCGAATATTTCTCAGCTGACGCGACAGTACAAATTTTCAAGCAGAAGCTAGAAGCGAACCATTTGACGCGAAATATTTATATATTATATATTTACAAATATGAAGCGAAAATGTCCCAGTAAACTAGTTTTACAAAGAAATGAAATTTTATGATACTGAGGAAATGTATAGAAAATTCGGTTTTCACACATTTTTCTTGTACTCTGCTCGTTCAAAATTGTTTCTTTTGTGATCCAAATTTCGATAAAGCAATACTTTCGATCTGGCTACCGGAAAAAACCGTACAAAGGTTGTGAATTTGGTTGAATCGTATTTTATACATGAATGTGCACGGTAAAATCGAGATCAACTAACGTTGAATGGGAAATCAAATTCGAGTCCGTCCTATTTCATAGAACTACATTCCATATTTTTCCGTTATTATGCTTGTACAACCATCCGGTATTATGTACTCTAGCAGCTGGTGATACTTTATTATTCAAAATGAAACTTTCGGTTCGAATATGGGTCGCATACTTGCTTCGCGAAAAAGCGGAGAGGCAACTATGCAGAGAAGTAAATGTGAATTCTTTACTCATTTATAAACTATTCAATCCGTACAGGCGATGTGCCATAAAGTCACGTTAATTATTCTCAGAAGATTAAAGTTAAAAAAAATAAATATATTTATAAGTTAAGGTTTATAATTTATATGTATAAGAAAAATAATGAAAATAATTTTTTTACTAGTTGAATACAAATTATATATACGTAATCTAAAAAATGAACAAAATGTTGTTACATCTAAAAAAAGAATGTATTATTACATACAAAAAAGATTATATAATAAAAAGATTAAGCATCTAAAATTTGCTTGCAGCTTTACCAAATTTGTAATGAACTTTTTATCAAGAGTTTGTGCAGCGTTCTATGCTCGACAAAGCTCTCTTAGGCAAGGAAGAAAGCAGACTTCCTACTTGAAAGCCCAGCTTCGGTGAGATGGGCAGGTTCTTGGGTTAAAACTTGGTAATCCCGCTCCAATTATTTAGGCTAATAGCGAAAGTTTCGTCGGCAGTCACGTTAATTAATTGGCAAATAGTCGATTCTCGAGTTGGGCCGTTTTTCCGGCTCGGTAGATTTTCGTTGTGATTTAGTGTGATTGGTGTACGACAATAATCCTCTAATAAATGCTTTATGTTTACATTTTCTTTATGGCTTTTATATATGGCTTTATGGCTTATTCCTACCAAATATACATATGAATCAATTTACACCTATACTGATTCTCTCTTTCTGTTACAAAATGTATATCTCGTGTATGTAAAGTTTTAAAATTGCAACACACACGTCGCTTCGGAGATCTTGATAAATGTCGCTTTATGTGTAAATGAAGTTATGGGCACTAGTTGAACGTACTCTCCTGCCGTGCTTTATCCAAGAATCGTGTCAAAACGCTACCGTCGTACCGCCATAAGTAAACAGTGCATTCTCTATGTTATCCTTTCCTTCATCTCCTACTATGCAATGCATAACAACGGGAACTCTACGTCTCAAGACGCAATTGTTTGCCCAAGGTTCGTTGCCGCAATTTGTTTCGCTGTCACCTGTCCATAATTTTTCACAGCATAAAACGTGCCATGTCGAGAACAATAAATCTAAGAAAAAAACATGGCTAGGGAAGAAATATTGTAGCTGTAATTCCACATGCCTTTTCCGCGAGATGTAATTAATTAACGACTTAGGAAATGCTCCTACAAAATCTATCATCATTAGTAACTTTACAATTTTTATAAGTCTTCATTCATATTTTTGTCATGCAATTAGCGTTACGTCCCATTTTCATTTTTTTTTCATCCTCCTATTAGATTAATAAAGAATCGGACGATATTTAGCGTCAGGATTGAAAAGTCATACTTTATTAATATCATTGATAATGAGTTGAATACGCAAATATAGAAGATCAAATATAGAAGACTACTTATTTCGTTAAAAAAAAAAAAACTGTCGGAAATGATTAATATTATAATACCGGGAAATAATCTATATTTTAGACAAATGAGATGCGACATATTGACAGTAATCTTTCCTATCGAGGAAGAAACGATCAATGAAGAATAAATACAACGTGAAGAATACACACAGCACGGAAATAGCTCCAGTCAAACATGTTCAATAATTCCTGAATCCTTTTGAGATGCACGCGATAGAATTTACTTCGCTTCGTCTTCTTCCCGCTCGCCTTTTCATCTTTCTCGGTTTTCGTGACGCAACGACAGAGGAAGCCAAGTTTAGTCCCGCTTATGTATTCCCTTGCTGCTTATCGGAGCAGCCTCCGCGCTCTCACCGTAGCGAGAGAGCTATAACGAAATCTATGCGTGGAATCAATCTTGCACGAGGCTTCCGGGATCCTTCACGACTTTTGGCGTCTTCCCGTAGCCTTCGCTGTGACGCAAAAAGACACGAGCAAGTAGAGTGTGACGCCCGCTCATCCTACTATTCACGATACGAACGGGAGGACCGTTGCATTATTCAGCGGGCGCATACCGAACGTACCGGATACGGGAAGCATTTCTTATTTTTACAAACTCCGCTTGCTCGGCAGTCCGGCGGCGCGAATTTGTCGTGTAGCTACATGAACGCCGTGTACATCGATCGTGCTATGCGACGGAGATTAAGCGAAGCGGAAAATGCAAGAGACGTGCATTGGCGAGTAACGCTCTGTTTTGAATTTATCGAAAGACCGTCAGACACGAAAACCACATTGAAAGTACGATATGAATATGAATTAATTTTTTTATGGTATAGTCCGTTTCCGCTCAACGTGAATGTGAAGCTAAAGCTGTTACGATGTTACCAACAATTTTAGATGCAAATAAAGTTACATGACTGCAACTGTTTTGTTATAATTAACAATATTATAATTATGCACATTGAATAAGGTCGCATAGTATAAAACGTAGAATCAATCTTAGTTTTTCACAATGTTGACGACATACAAGTAACTCATGCAAATATTGATATGTTTTCTGTAACTTTCATCGATAAAAGTGAAGAGCACTCTAAAATCTACTCTAAAAATTCGTCACAATAAAAGCGTAGTGTCTCCGGCTTTTACATCACGGGGCGAGAATAAAAAAATAATGCAAGCTGTTACACTGTAGGTATTGAAAAATCGACTGTCATAAAAATACTTAAAATGTTTTCTTTGTCGGATTGACAAAGTTGTCAACTTTATTCAAGAAATTACAATTGACAAATTACAACTGATAGATTTCGTATCGACATTGAGAATATTTTATATTAAAAAAATTAACAGATGTATATTGAATTTATAATTATGACTATTGTATAATTGTGCATTCTCTCTCGGAGGAGGAGGATATCCNTGCATATTTCAAATAGAAGTTATTATCCCTCTCTTTTCTCTCTAATATTCGGAAATAAATCGGCATGTATGAAAAACATTTTTCCGATAAGGAACAAATATCCATTCTCGACGCTGACATGAAAATATCATGTCGTTCATATTCATGTCCACTGTTTTTAATCGAACTTGTAGTGCACGGAACATCAAGCTTCCTGGTTTTACCGTGAACACAGGCAACATTAAGGGTATGAAAATCATACGAGGTATCATATACCGCGTCGCGCAAGAGTATTTTCAATCCTGCATCATGGATTGCGTTTCATGGAAACAGGAGACATCAAACGCATGCGAAATGAGAAATCAAAGCTTACTGAAAATATTGCAAAAGGAGAAAAGTAAACCGTAATGATCAGGGGATATTGCTTCCTATTTATTTTAGGGTCGAATTTTTTTTATTAATAATTTTCTGAATAATGTACATTAAAGTTTATATTTGAAATTATTAAGGAGTACTTTTTAAATCATATAAATATCTTGTAAATTATATATCTTACTAAATATTTATCCGAATAAAAGAGTTTAAAATTTCACATGGTGTTTTAATATTAAATAAAGCATGAATGTATAATATTTACTGTGTGATTGACTAAAAACACCAAATACAGCAATCATGTTTAATTATGAAAATTAACGGTTAAAATTAAACGGTGCGATGGAAACTTTTAAATTTTTAAACTGCCGATTATTTATGTAATAATGGCTTAATATCTGTTGCAATATTTGCTAAGCTAATCTTTTCTTTACATTAGCATTTTTTCTCTATTTATTTATATATTATTTAGTCATTTTCTATAATTGTCCAATAATTAAGAAGATATAATTTACTACTATATTAAAATGGATTTATTTTACGTATAATAAAAATATTGTTGGCTCTTTTAATGTTTTTTTAGTTACAACATCTTCGATATGTACTTTACATGACATGTTGCGTAACACTAATCCGGTTTTACAAGTAAGCGCGATGCATTGATGTGCCCGCACCCTGTGATCCATGCCATATGTGTTCCATGTTATCCGCTCAACAAGCATGATCTATCTCCGCTAAAGACAGATAGATTAGGACAGAGAGAGAGAGAGAAAGAGAGAGAGCGCAGAAGTGAGGCAAAGAAAGAGAGAGACAGCAAGATGCATTAATTCTGAGTTGCGAGACGAGTAGTTTCTGACATTAGTTACCGACATTCGGATCGTTATTAATCTTAATCTCGATACTATGAGACCGTGCAGACTATTCGTTACCGGGGAGAACGGACGAACGTGACATTTTCTCCCGCGCCAATCCGTATCATCGTGGTATCGATCTCGCACAGCCACCATCCGCGTCCTTTAGCTCTTCCTTTTTGGATCTTTCGTACTTTGAGGACTAACCACCCCATTGCTGCCGGTACTACCACCACCATAACTACCACCTCCGGATGACGAAGAAGAACGAGCTTGTTGCGACGGCGCATTTGAAAAAAAAAAGAGACAAAAAGATACCTAGATACTGGCCGTACTGGTGCAAAAAGCCTGGAACAAGGCATGCCGTGAGAAGGAAAAATCCGATCGAGACAAAGAGGTGAACGTAGACGGAGAAGGAAGACTGTCTCGTCAGAAAAATAAGAGAGAATAAAAATACCAGATTTAAAATCATTATTCTTCAAAGATGATCAATGTATGTATGCTTTATATTATGCAAATACAAAAGATACCGTGAGCTACATCGCGAAAATAAGAATCTTTTCAGCAGAAACAGAAGCAAGCTAATGTTGCATAATAAAGATCGCGTACTGATTTGAAGTGCGCATAAAAATGTATAATAAAAGCGAATGGATAGAATCAAGGAAAAAAAACACTTTTACGTTTCAATCACAATTTAAAATTCATGAAAACTATAATGACTGGATAACGGTAACTATCTTTTACCGATCGGAAAAGTTAGTTAAATAACTTGAAGTGAGCGGAAGTGAATCGCGAACGAGATTTCAATTTAAAACCAGTAGATATTCATTTTTATTTATATTCTTATCCCATCTTATTACTCGATGTTATCATATTTTAATAAAAATAAAATCAATTCGAGAATCAAAAGGCGTCAGAGTATATTGCAAATTATTGATTAGCGTCATTTAAGGCAGTTAGAAGAACGCGAAAAGAATTGAGAGGTGAAGAGGCATTGTTTCTACCAGATAATAAAATTTAACAATATTGCGTAAAAAAGATGTGTTGATAGAATATGAAATAGAATATGAAAATATTTAAATTTATATAATGATTGTAACTTCACGAGTTAAATAATTTCACGAATGTATCAATGTTCGAATCACCTCTTCGTAACTATTATATATGTATTTTGGCGTTTATATTACATATATGTAATTCATCTCGAACAGGTATTGCAGTTATGTAATCGGATAAAGCGCATTGTACAAAACGCTATTTTTGATAACTTCGCGGTTAAGCGCAATAGAACGTTTCAAACGTGTCGCACTAAAATACCTTTTACGATTCCTATTATGGCAAAAATTACCACGCTGTGAGCTTTACGATCTTCCATATGGAGAAGATTATAACGTCATAGGAGAGATACGAGATTATAACGTAGGACGAGCTTTCGAAATTTGTGGTTATACTTCAGTTGATGGATATTTTACTGTGACAGAGTGTAACTATGTATTATTGCATTACTCTGGACAAAACAGTTACGGATAAAATTAGTTACTCAAAAATATTGTATTTTTTTAACTATATCATCAATCACAACAAATAAAGACATGATGAGTTAGCAGAAATGTGTAAAAATAATAAGATAACAGACGCTATTAAATTAAGGTAAATCGATCATCGTTACAAGCTATCGTCGCTATATTGGAAGTATACACAAAAAACGATCTTGTCTGTAGCAATTACGTTATGAGATCAATTCAATTATCTAATATTTAATATAATTAAAGTTATATTAGTTAGAATAATTTGTGCTATAATTCTCATGATAATTAAAGAAATAATTAAATTAATATTGTATAACACACATTTTTTGCACGAAATTAAATAATCACAAATTATACTCTGATATATAACTTTCTTTAGGTATTTTTAAATATTTTGATAACAATAACGCTTTTATCGTTGTCGAGTAGTAAATGGTTAAAGTCATCTTCTTTATGATTTTTAAAGAACGTTCTTAAATTTATATCTCAGATATGTTATAGGCACAAGGGTATTAAGCAAAACGTCAATTAAAATTAGTCGATATTTGTCGATATATGCACATAAGTCCACGTGCCATTACTCCGGACAAAATTTCGTTGCCGCTCGTGGTGTCACGAAGTGATAAAGTCCGCAGACTAATGGGAGCATCAGTAGTGGTCGCATTATCGCGGTCGTACTGCCAGCGAGACCATTTCGGAAATAAAATCAGCGGGGGTCCGAAAATGGTGACATACTCCGCGAGATTAACAGCTGCTGCCACACAGTAGGTGAAAATAGGATACAATGGAAGATAGGAGTACATATCACGAAACCTTTGACTCTCGAATAACGTGATATCTTATGTGAGATTGTATCTTATTTTTTTCTTAACTTTTCGTGACTAAGCGATAATGTTTAAATTTGGAAATAATCACCTAGTGTAACGATTTTTATTAAAAAGTAATTGTAAAAATAATTATAGACTTGCACTATATCAGTGATTAACTATAGATATGCTCCTAAACAACCGTAGGCAATAATCTTTATAGTATCAACTTGCTGGGGAGAATATCAACTTGTACATTTTTGTGTTTGATCGTACACATCACTTACAAAAGTCAAAGCGAGTGCGCGTAACGAATTTGCATGCGTATAGATACGGCCGCTCTTACGATATCCAGAGCACGCGGAGATCTTCGTAAAAATTCACGAAAGTCCGTACCACGTTCGGTTACTAGCCGGGTACTCTAAAATCCATTACGAGAACGCGCAGCGCAAGCGCTCAGTTTCGCCGCGGCTAGTAGGTGCCCGTTCAAACTTTTAATCGGATCGCTTGTCGGCGTTTATTTTTGTTCCGTCTTCGACTCGTCCCATCTCGTTCCCATCGCCGTTGTTTCCGCTGTTTCGTTCTCACCTTTCACCGCTAAATCGCTCTTTCCTACGAATGTCTCTTGCCAATTCGCCAGAGTCGAGCGGAATCGAGCTACAACTCTCTTTTCTCGCATGAATGACGTGAGAGACGATGGCTGGAATTGTTGGAAGGAGTAAACGCGCCCGCTTTGCCGAATTTGTCGCAGAAATCTTGTCGCGCGCGCTGCATCGCGCAATCTGCTCGTGTTACGTGGTTGAATTTGAACAACACATTCGCTGCGTCAGTTTTGCGCTCGAGCATTCTTTTATTAGAATTCATACTATTCTTTGGTAATAGTTCTTTGGTATAACTTTTATATTATTCATCATGAAACTAGCATGTATAAATAATTAATTCTCTACAATGTTTTCTCTTTTTCAATTGTATTAAGTACAATGTTCTTTAACAAATAAAACTTTTAATTATTAAAAGCTTTATTAACAATTATATTAATTTTTTTTAACCGATTTTTGCTTATGAAATGTTTCAAAAATATGTATGTCCATTAAATTATGAAACTATAAAATATATTTTAATGTAAAAGCATGTATGGTTTTGGATTTTAAATTGTAAGTTTCATAATTGTATGACGTATCTAAATTTTAAAATATGCAACTTATTTGGTATCGATTTCTCTTTTTTTTTTCATCTATTTATTTGTCTGTCTCATAAGATTAAGATTTATTTTCAAATTTGATCAGTCGCGACAAGTTCAATTTCGCTGAACCTTAGTATATGCATTCGATAAAATGACTATGCAACCATGGTATCAGTATAGAACGACAACGTGTTCGAACGGCCTATGGCACAGTTTCTCTTCTACGCCATACGGTTTTCCTTTATCAACCTCGGCAGATCCAATAGGGATTACGGGAGACTGGATGGGATAGCACCACGGGATAGGATGGGATAGCATCTCCTGCAGGATTTCCGGGGATCCTCTTCCTTCGATTCATAAATATCCCCCGGCTATAATACCCCGCTGAAAAGGCTCCCGTGAGTATCTGCGCGATACTCGCTATCGGTACAAGCTCCCGGCACCGTTGATGCAGCCCTCCGCTCTCGCGAATCCATTATTCGCAACAGACGAGCGCAAAATTTACTTTCGCGTTGTGTTCCGATAACAATGATCTCCCTCTGTGCAACGTTTCAAAAAATTGACGAGGGTTAGACACGGTTCAACCCTAGTGGCATTTTAAATAATTCAAAGCCGCTTTGATTGTTGTTGTGTAGAGAATATAATAATATAATTATTCACTTTTAAAATTTTCTTATTCAACGTGAATTTTAATTGTTTTAGTTAAATTAGACCAACGCTTTAAATTTAATTAATTTGAATTTTCGAAATCTTCCTTTCTGTGTTAAGTCGCACATAACATTTTACTTATATATCGCAATGAAAATGAGCAATAAAACGTTTTCGCGTACTGCTCCTTAAGCGCAAATAAGTTCTAGATTGATCGAGCTCGTTGCTAGAATCCCTTCGAAGCGGCAAGTAATATGGAAACTTTGCTTTCGCCTTGCGTCTCAGTAGGGTGGTAAAGTTCTTGGAAAATGTTACGGTAGACAAGTTTTTATCTCTCTTAGAAAGTTGCGCCATAAGCAGCCGATATCCATTCGTAGATTTCCTATTAAAAGATGTTCTGCAAGCAAAAGTTAATATTTTCATCCGCGCGACTTTACGGTGAGCGCGAAATGCTAAATTAATTTTCGATTTATCGAATAATAAAGCATCGCTAAATTGTTACTAATTTAGAAATAAATAACGAGGATATTATGATTAGAACGTGGTTTTACTCTAGCTAATTAGCAAAAAGATATCAAAGGTTAACGTCGACAAAGATAAATTTAGCAAGCTAACAAAAGGATTTGTGAGAAGCTTAAACATTAAAAATAGCCTTAGCCAACCTTTATGAAACGCCTTCAAAAGGACATCTTATGCCTCGTAAATATGAACGTTCTTACTTTCACATTTTCTGAGACGTTCGCGCCGAAGAAAACAATGTACTATTGTCCCTTGAGAAAGGGGAGCTCTTTAATGCCAGCTAATTAACGAAATACTATGTATTCGGTATCCCTGCTACGGCGCGATCTTTTTTAAAGTGCCCCAGTGTGACGTCGTTACATGAAAGAGCTTTTTTCGTTGCCACGTCGACATTGCATGAAAATTAATTATTAGCTGGCAGCTTTGAAAATTTTTCTTAGCGTCGGCTACGTATGCTTTAAGTATGCGGTATCAAAAGGTTACAGGTTACAAAGGATAATTAGTGAACTTCGAGTGCGTTAACAGATCACATTGTAATTGGATCTCTTTCATCTCTAGCACGTTGCTTGAATCATCTTAACTATTCGTTCATAATGATGAACTTTTTTATTGTAGACTTTCATACTGATTGGCTATTTATGTTATGCGTTCGAGAATGAAATTTTAATTAATGTAAACGAATTTTATATATCCACTCTTAAAAAAGGCGTGTTAAATCGATGCTCGAAAGTTTCGAAGTATTATTGCCTCTCTTACCGCGAGGCTAATTGGTTTTCTCATTTGGTTTACTTTGTATTACGAGAGTGAGTAACTAATAAGACATGAAAATTAATTGTTAATTTTTTGCTATTTTTGCTTCTAAAATTAATTTTTTTGCTTTAGTTTTTAAAAAGTTACTTAATATTGGAGCTATCAAGCCTCTCGTGACTTTTTAAAAACTAAAGCAAAAAAATTAATTTATCGGTATTATTTGCTATCTGTCAAAATAAAACAATTTTTCCAAAAAATATTCCAATATTTTCGTGACAAAGTGTTCTCATATCCATTATACAAATAAATTATACGATATGTGGATTATTATAATAAAATCAATAAATAATACACATACCCTTTTCATCTCATTACGCTACTTTTAAGGGTTTTTAATCTGAATGTCGTGTTTGAAATTCATACAGCTTGTTCGGGAATGAATGAATACATTTTAATGAAGTTATGTATGCTTCGTCCACACGTGTCTACAAATTACATCAAAGAGGCATAATTATGTCGAAGAGAACCAATCTTCTATCTATTCTCCAAGCTCATGTACTGGCAGCATCACGTCGCTGCTGTTCGCAACGCGGAATACGACGTGGTAGAAACGAGAAACGCAGGCTACTGAAAAGAGATAATGACGTATACCACTTTAATTAATGTCAACGTTCTTAACTTCAGCCGCAAACCACGTAATGACTCATTAACGTTATCTACTTATTGCGGTTTTTTTATACAGTACATATCAACAGACGCATGTAAAAAAATTTCAAAGTAAAAGGTTTAAATAGGTAATGAAGTGTATAAAATGAAACTGGAGTGTAAAAGGTGATATTTTTGTATTAAATATTTAGAATTATAGCTTGCTAACAGAAATATTACGTTTTTAATTGATCTTACGAGATCCTCAGATATATATGTATATATAAATTGCGTTTTAATTCAATATATTTTTTCTAATACTTATAATTAATATAAGCAATATATAAACTATTATAATGAATGCATATAGATTTAATTTGTATTTTATGCTTTGAATCTGACATGCAATTGAGGAATATGAACAAACTTTTGAATTAATACTGATGATAAACTTGATTTTATTGATAAATTTCGAAAATGGAGTATCTCGTCTTTAATTTGTATTTTCTATCTTTGGAAGAGTAAATTCAGAAATATAACAAACTAGCAGCATTTTATCAATGTTATTATTTTTGTTATGTATCATTATTATGTATTTTATGTAGGTCTTGATTTTTTAAATATAATTATGATACCAAATGTATGTGATCATAACGCTTGATATATCCATGAACTTCTTTCATTACGTTGCGCTTTGGTATCTCTATTACAAAGAATAGTAAATCTTGGGCGAACAATAGACACCGCGTCTATTCTTGTACGTTTTCTTCAGTTCTTTTATTCCAGCAACAAAGAGATCGCAAGTAGTTATTACATTCAAATTGTACTAGGTAGGGAAACTCTTGACGCCAATCTCGCTAGTAGCATCTCTTTGCTTTCTAAGTATAATACAATTGATAAAGTAAAAAGTACGGCAAATAAAAATCTTATTATTGCATGAAATCAATCGATAAAGCATTTGCGTTTTTCTTCCTTCGCTCTTTATGTTTACTCTATTTGTTTGATTTAATATTTCAGCTTTGCCTACTTGTTATCAAGAAAATTATTATCATTTCAACAAGAAGTGTGAAATAATTAACAAGTTAGTATTAATTAATCTTTGTTTTAACAATATTTATCTCACTTATTTCAATTTTTAATTATTATCACCGACAGTCTTTCAATTATCCATCAATTTTTGCCTACTTGTTATCAAGAAAATTATTATCATTTCAACAAGAAGTGTGAAATAATTAACAAGTTGGTATTAATTAATCTTTGTTTTAACAATATTTATCTCACCTATCTCGATTTTTAATTATTATCACCGACAGTCTTTCAATTATCCATCAATTTTGACAATCAATTTTGAAATATTCTTAAACTCATTATCAATTTAATCCGCATACGTTAGAAGGGCTTCCGAAAATTAATAATGTATTCAGTGTTCTATATTGGTAGGTTTACTCTAAGATGGTCTTTAGTGGTCAGTGTTAACGCGAACTTAGCTACCACAAGGTTAGAACCCGCTAACATTTGCGTAGTGGTATAGGCTGATCACGTACGAGAATACACCACTTGACCCGTAGGCCGCAGTAGTTTGCTTTGCTGTTGACTTCGGTCAGGCGTACTGCGCTCGGCCGTATCTACTTCATTGTCAATGAAGGATCTGTACGCAAGTAGTATACCGCTTTATATGTCAGACGGGCCTGCTACTCAGGTGTGCTACTCAGTGCGATGACTACCCGCTGTTTTTGGAGTTTCTCTCCTAAGTACTCTTTGCCTTAACTACTTCGCTACTTTACTGTATGTCTGTGCAAAATTTACGAGTACATGTAGAAGTGTTCGAGCAGTTAGATCTTTACATGGCCAGTATATGGCGACTCTCGAGTACATCGTTATACTATTATGAGTTCGATAAAATTTCTATTCTCAATCTCGTCTATTGAAATTCGAATATTTCACGAATCTTGTCTATTAAAATTAGAGTATCTATAATGAATTATTTATACCCCATTTTAATAGATAGATTAATTAACGTAGACATGATAATATGAAAAATACATGAAAGCATAACCGTAAACCATATGAAAAATTCAGTGAATATAAAGTGAATGAAATTTGTACGTAGAAGAGATGACGCGATTACATGTATACTCTAGCTAAAGCTATAAGTAGCTTTAAAAATTGCATTAACACTCCTTGTTGCTGCAATGCAGGAAAATCTAAGGTACTGTGGCTGAAAGGATGCAAGAAGAAAATGAATATAACGGATTTCCGTTTTCAAAGGAAAATGAGCATTCTCAGTTACATGTATATGCATACTTACAGTTTTACATATAACGCGCGCATATAAACTGCATAAGGCGCATATAAACGCCTTCTGCTTTTATCTCTTGGTATGTTCGCTACAAAGGGCTGAGCGCTAAGTGAAGAACATTATCACTTGAATGCCGCGAGAGCTTGTAGTTTCATATTATAATAGTACCAATGAAACTTATGTTATTTACCAAAAATTTAAATTAAACTGTAATACTTTTATATTATATTCAGAACGCGTATATCTTTAATCTTTTTTTAAATCCTTTCGCTGCATACAAGACACAGATGATTAAAGATATTTTTTAAAAAGGATAAAAGAGAAATTATAACTCAAACATCTTTGGAAACAACACGTACATCTTTATAGATTTCAATTTGTGTTAATTTTTATGTGTTTTTTTTTTCGTTCGACCACATGAGAGATAACTGTGAATCGTGTGGTTTCCACCAGCTGTTATACGTCTTCAGAGGAACCGAAGGATGTTGGGTTGGTGTCCGTACCCAACGAGCTCTTGGTAATGCAGAAAGCGTGTCACTGCAACAAATCCGTACTCACGGCATTACGTGTCCCGAGTAAGTGCAGCGGAGTGGTGCTTTCAAAGTACTCGGGACTCCTTTAAGTTACCTGAACGATAAAGTTCTTTGGAAGTCACCATCAGCGTCTTCGTCCTCGCCATCGTGCCGGAAAGTATTCCCGAATTTCGAAAATTCGGATATCAAAGAAGCTACGGATAGTCCGACGACGACTTTATGCTTTTAGTATAACATTGCGTCCGCGTATGATCACATATTTGGAATCTAATATTTATATTATTCTTAATTAGCAAGTTAAATTTGGGAAAATTTTAGCATGATAAAATGCAGAAAATTATTACAGATCTAAAGAGAATTGCCATTCTCTCAGTGGCGTTAAAATTTTGTCACGTTTTGTTAAATGTTGATTGTAGGAATAATAATATCAATTAATTTTTAAAGCATACGTAAAAAATGAACTTTATATATAATTATATAAATAATAATTATATATAAAGTTCATTTTTTACGTATATAATTACGTATATATAATTATATAAATAATAATTATATATATAATTGATATAATTAAAATATGATTCATATTATATATATTTCCGTTTGTCAATATAACGTATCGCTGATTACCGTAGCAGAGGTTTTCGTTTACTCATCGTTTGCACATATGTGTGTATTTAGATGGGATCGAACGTCATTTTGGTGGGATCAATCGTCATCCCGAAGGGATTAAGCGCTAACTCTGTAAACCCGCGCTTCCACGTTGGATTAAATTTGCACGTTAGGCAAATATGAGGCAATTATTATGAAATAAATTGCTATCGTCTCGAACATGAAAGAGAAAACGCAATAAATACGTTTCAAATTCTAACAAGTAAGCGTTTGACATGATATGATTATATGAAAATTTTATTTTTGTTCCATATCTCACATAAATTCATAAATTTTCATTACAGAAGAATAAATAATTTATTTCTCTTATCTATTATTGTACAATTACACTTTTATTAAAGAAGAGAATTAATGTCGATTTAAGATTTTAAATATCTCTTTAAATTCATAATAATTAGACTTGAGATTAAAATTTATTAAACTTTATTCGAGAAGTTAAATGCTAAATGTTACTTCATTTCGTTAAAACTTTATTAAGGAAACTTTTTTTATTTTTACTGGCTTAAAGAGACTCGAATTATTTTGAAAAGAAAAAATTATGAAAATAAAAAAAGTTTAATATTTTGCATTCATTATTTCATGCTTGTTAATATAAGCAAAAGTTTAGATCATTTTACATCTCTCGAAAAAGGAAAATGCGCATAATTTTCACGAAAAACCGGTAGCGATATCGAGTCGACTTTGCGAAGTCCCCGAAATTGCGAGATTCTATCTTGACAAGAATGTATCTCGCGTCGGCAATAGAGAAACGGTTTAAGTCGCACCTTCGTTTTCTCTGCGAGGATCTTGTACCTCCTTCTGAACGAGGAAGGCACAAGAAGAAGAAGAAGCCGGAGGATACTCTTAACGGAACAGTAAATTGCTTGGAAACTACTGTACTATTTACGGACAGCGTTTCTTCTTGTGGACTACGTGGTCGATTTCGAAGCACCGGCGTTACATGAGATCAAAATCGTAAATTCCAAGAAATTGAAAAACTTATACATCATGATCTTAGAACACAAGAAATATGTTCACTGTGGGTGATATGTGCCGTAACGGTCTTTATCTGAAAGTCTCTCGAGCAATCAGATATTCCTCTTGCAAACGAAATCTTGAATTTTTGGTGAAATTAGAAAATTGTTTTGTCTTACGCAAATCAGCTCAACCGGAACGATTCGATTAACAACTTACATGTTTGGTATACACCCTTCGAAACCGTAGAGCCTAAATTTCGTAGATAATTCAAGAGTTTCGAACTTACATGTAACGTAGTGTACGTAGTATAACGTAATTAATAAAATTAGAGGGAGGTTAAGCTCTTTTTCTCTTCATAAAAGAATGCGAAACTTGTACGTTAACAAATTACATGATTTACATTACACAGTGCTAATAATAGACATTTTTCTCACTATTAAAGCGACATTAATTAATTCCCTCAGTCTTTCATCCAATTTGCAATGATCAATGTCGCATAATATCGCTGACGTTATCCGCATATTGTTCGGTGAAAATTAACCAGCCCGTTCATGGTATCAGATCTGGTTAATTCCTCCCCTCCTTGCCTCTCTTATTATAGCTTGAAATACGTATATATTGTATATATTGTAATCATTTATAGTAAATTTAATATTCATAATGTTTTCATGACTTTGATATTTTATGTGTAATGTTGTCAGAATGTAATTAATTCATCTCTTTCAACAAAAATATTCAATTAAACAAATAAAAGGTATACGTTTCCGTTTGTAAAAATTATTTGTATAAATGTCTATTTTAGATAACATGTTATTTTTTTATTTAATCAAATTTCCGACAAGATAATCATGTATTCTTTATAATTTGCCGGAATTTATGAATTAATTTTCATTTTTACGAAGACACACACTTGAGAAGTGCATATCGTTCCTCTTTTCAATTTCGATGCAACATCAGCGAGAACGTCTTCTTACCGGAGAGACGTCGAACATGCTTGTGTCACGACGTTTATTTAGCGAAGTGCACCTTCTCTTTAGTGCTCACCTCTCCCTGGAGTCCTCTTTATCCTTGCTTGCCGATAGCACCATCGTATCTGATATAGTCGTATCTACTTTTACCTTATAAAAGTATATACTAGTGGGTCGATATCGTCCGGCGTCGATGGAACATCGTTGTCCTGCGATAGCCATTTTAGTTTCATCGGGATGTCCCGAAGCAGCCGTCGTTGTCGTACTTTGACTCTCGTCAGATAATATCCCTCAAAAACGTACACGAGCGTATATAGTACTTTGGAAAAAGAGAAGAGTATGCAGTCTATAGGCAGCTTCATTGTAATACCACGTCAATATTATCATGCTGTATTAATTTACATAGCGTACATTTACACAGGAGCTAATTTCAAGTAGACTTTAATAGAATATTAATCTGAAGCTCTCATTTAAATACTTATTGGCATATATGAAAACGTTTTCACACACAGGCGCATTATTTAATTAAATTACATATTCGGAAACATATATTTGAGAAATAATACGGAAGAGAGAAGATAATATAACGTAAATTAATATCCGATGTATAGAAATATCTGTAATTGAGTTAATGTTTGCTTTTAATGTAAGTTAATCTCCTTTTTTCCAGTCAATCTGTTTTATATACATAGGTATAATGCCGATCTTTGTAAATGTTTTATGTATATTTAAAATAACTACTTTTTTCTCATTTTCTCTGGTTAATACCCGTAGTTTCGTTCGATCTTTTCAGGTGCTTTCGTTTAACTGACGGTTAATAATTCCACGCAAGTTCTTGCAGAGAGAAAAAGCGTGTTCAATAGAAAGAAAAAATAAAATTTTATTTCTCTCACTTGTAAGTCTTGATAGCTATTTCCTCCTTCAGAACGAATTGTATTATGGAGAGATCTGGGCGGATACAATATGAAACATTTTTACTGAAAGTATATTGGAAACACATATAAATCTTATGGGAATTTATATTGAAATTTTTACATTTACAGATTTGCGGAATAAATGTCCCATAGGAAGTCAAGTTAATTTATGTTAAGAATTTATATTAAATAACGTTGAACAATTTCGGCGTCTATGTTGAATCTAACATCGCGATATTTTATAATTTAATTCCGACGGACTTTATATTTCCATAAGCAATTTCCGGTGTTTTGGGTACGCCTGCGGAAACGCGATATTTCACAATCTAATTTTGACGAGCTTTATTTCCGTAAATAATTTCCGACATTTCGGTATGCTTGCAGGAAATGCGAGAGTAGTCAAGTTTTCGTCAAGGACCACCACACACACTGTATAGATACTTGCCGTCCTGTTACTATGTGCGGTGAAGTACGCGTCCCGGAGGACCATCTTGACGTAAGTAATTACCCGATAAGTTCTCTAAGCCGAGTTAAACCGTGCAATAAATATCGGAGTCACTCAAAGGAGTAGATCGAGCATTGGCATTAGTATTTTGGGCATTGGGGAATCACAACGAATTGACAACTCATCTACTGTTAGCCATGTAAAATAATTAAAAATCATAATTATATTCATAATTATAATTTCAGTAAAAATTTTATTTTGTAAATTAATTATAAATAAGCATTTATCTTAAGATTATTGATTTATTTCAATATTCCATAATGAAAGTTATAAGAGAAAGTAACGCCTATTTAAATTCTTGTTAAGGAACAATTGATTAAAAATCTGCGAATCTATAATCAATAGAAAAATAGAATTTGTTTTTGTTTTGGAGATGTTTTGTATTTTATGTTCTCTGTTTATACTGTATAATTATAATGATATATAACCATTAAATTTAGAGAAATATGCTACGTATTTGATGTATTCTACGTAAAAGTTAATTATATTGATATTGTATGCTATCTCAATTTTTCATATAATAAATTTCAGTAACACATTGTCAAAATTTGATTAATAGAAATGAAATCTTAATATATTAAAAATTGACATTTTTCAACATTTTTCATTATTATTCTTCATTAGATAAATAAATGCAGCATCCAACGCTTTTTCAATCCGGAATTTTTAATATTGAATATTATCAAAATTTGTTAAAATTTTTGGGGAAATTCCGATATACTAAATTTATAATTACCAGAATTTCTTGACGATACTACGATATAATTTATAGTTAGCAATTATAATTATTATGATGAATTGTTGTGATCTATTCATATATAATTATTCGCAAGTAGTAATGACAAGCCTATTGCTTGTAATATATGAAGTCAAGCTTGGTTGAGAGGAAATTTTGCTTTTTTCATGCGAGATGATAGATTATAATCGCGACATACGCCAAGATCTTTATATTTTTACGTAGATCACGTATCTTCGAAATAAGAGATACGATATTTCATTGACGCTTTATCTTGATCGATTACCGAGACTCGTAAGGGGATGTGCTTTAACGATAGCAGCCTGGAAACGAGAGGCGCTAATTGATGAGTGGCCCTGAGAGGCGAATTGGTGTCGGATAACTTATTAGGGCGAGGGCGTCATCACCCTTGTTGTTGACGGTATTCGCTGATGGCGTAAAATTATTTACCTCTTCGCCGAAGGTGTCTTGACGGTAATGCGATTCCGCTCCGGTTCGTCAGCGTTAATGTTTCCGGATACTTCGTCGCTTATAAAATGCAATCTTCTTTAAAGTATTTTGTCTGACAGATGAGCATTGTTTGTAACTTTATTTTTTACGTTAATGTAAAATTCTTGACTCTTCAAAGAATGCTAGAATTTTTTTATTTTTTATGTAACTGATAATTATTCCGAAATTAAAAATTGTTTGGACTCTTTAAAATAATAGCATACTAATTTTCCTAATTATGTCTTTTTATGTCTTTCTTGAATGTGCCCATTTAGGTTTGCCGAACGTGCAACGCGACGGGACACAATTGCGGAATAGCTGAAGGGAGTAAAGCTGGACCGGGAATCGACGGTGCCGATTTTGTCTTTTATGTGTCCGCTATGCAGACTGAGAGATGTCACAAGGGCTTAACTGTAGCTTATGCTGCTCATTGTCAACAGGAAGCAGCCTTGGATCGGTAAATCCAAATTATTAGTTTAATTAGTCGATAAAAACAAATAATTAACAATTTTATTAGGTATATAGTTTTGAAGCTATACAATAAAGTGAACTTTTCGCGTTATTTTGATATTTGAGAATGCCATTAATAATACATTAATACATTGAATAAGTGCGCGTCATGATTGAAACATGCGCAATTTTAGCTATTTGTATGAACAGAGAGGGTAGAGATGAAGGCAAACACCATCTGGCATGAATATATTTCATGAGAACGTCGGATTAAATATTTGACAAGATTTATAAGAGAGATTGTTTGTACGAGGCGAACAATTTAACAATGGCGAACTCTCATATTAATGATTTTAATTAAAACGACATATTTTATTTTGTTTATGCGAATTATTTTTAAATATCAAACGTCTCGTTTATTTATATTTATCTTTGTTTTAAATTGTTGTAATTTATTTCTGTATACATATAGTTATTATAGTCGTATCGATGAATATATTTCATAATACACATATTGTTAAGATAATGTAAAAATTCATCTATAGAGATTCTTAGATTTTAATTATCAAATTATTGATTATTTAGATTGTGTTGAGAAGAAACCGTTCGCAAGGAATATCGAGGAAATATTTTACAGGACCGAATTTATAATCAAAAATTGCAGAAGCAAAATTCGACGCTCTCTGATTTGACGTCTAACTTTATGACTCCGCCGAAACGTGAACGCATATTGAGTAGATTAAATTTGTCTGTCAAGTACATACGTCGCGCACGTCGTACCACGGTCGATGTAAATGGCGTTGCGCGAATTTTATTATTTGTACGACGTCTGATCGTGATAGATCGACGATATTCGTGCCGCTTGCTTATAGAAAAATCCTTGAAATATTTGAGTGTAAAAAAAAAACATTTTATGTAACGTTACGAAGCTTTTAATATCAATCTAAATATCCTTTGCGGAAATTATGCTCTTATGTCTATATATTTACTTTTTTCAGTATCTATATTGCAAACATTTTAAAGAACTCCCGTGTATTTTCCAGGGAAATAATAATGGGAGAACTCTCTAATACAATTTCGAGATGTTATAATTAAAATAAAGACGAAAGGAGATTTCGCGGTTGTTGAAGCGAACTAAATTGCTTCCAGGCCGATAGCTGGTCATGCCAACCTATGCCCGGGAAGCATCAGCACGAAACCACAGGAGTTAGAAACGTTGCTCAGCACCGTTAAACACGAGATCCTGCACGCTTTAGGATTTTCTGTGAGCTTATACGCTTTCTACAGAGACGAGAATGGTGAGCCCAGGACGCCTAGAAGAAGCGATACTGGGAAACCACCCCTTAATGAAAAGTACGTTCTGCCTTTTGTACGTCTTACGTAAAGATTCCTTTATTACGGCGCATAAAAGACGTGCAAATTATATTCGTTCACTGAGTATGAAATTAAATTAGCTCGTATGATGAATAATTCTTCGAATGTGGGGATATTTTTTAAATTTGATTGCAAATATGATGAATGCACGTAGTTAAAAAATGATATTCTCACTAAAATATCAAATGTCACACTATCTGCGATCGATTATCTCTATATAAATTTTTACCAACAGATATAATTTCATTAAAGTTAGCATTAACGATTTCTCGAACAATAACTAGAATGTTGTATAAATATTGAATGTGTAAATAATAAGAATAATACACTATTATGCTTAATATGATTTTTTTCACGAGACAATTTTTATTTGTTGATATAATTTTCAATCAGCTAATATTGCAAATTTCTCCATTTGATTAGCTATGTGAACCTAGCACCCGATTTTTAAAAATTTTTCTTTTTTATCCAGGAAATGATAACATTTTGTTTGTAATTTCACTAATTAAAAATTATAAAAAATTAAAAAATGAGTCGCACCCGACATTGAGATATATAAAATCTGCTTGCGCAATCCTTATCAAAATCGTTTGTAGTTGTTTGTAATGATTTTCTTTTTGTTTGTATTTGAACGGTTCAAAAGTTATAAAAAATCAAAGATATTGCAAAATGCCATTTCTTGAAATATCTCAAATCTGTTTGCGCAATCTTTTTCAGAATCGCTTGTAGTTTATAACGATTTTCCCCTCGTTTGTAGTTGAACCGTTCAAAAGTTATAAAAAATCAAAGGAACTCCAAAATACTAATTTTGTTATATTTGTAGTTGTTTGTAATGATTTTCTAAATCTACAAAGAATTCTGAAAAGGACTATGCAAGCGGATTTGAGATATTTCAACAAATGATAAAATTAGTATTTTGCAATTCCTTTGATTTTTTTATAACCTTTGAATGGTTCAATTACAAATGAAAGGAAAATCATTACAAACAACTACAAACGATTCTGAGAAGGACTGCATAAAACGGATTTGAGATATCTCAAGAAATGGCATTTTGCAATATCTTTGATTTTTTAAAACTTTTGAACCGTTCAACTATAAACGAAAGGAAAATCACTACAAATAACTACAAACGATTTTGAAAAGGACTGCTCAAGCGGATTTCAGATATCTTAATGTCTCGCTCAACTCATTTTTTTAATTTTTTATAATTTTTAATTGGTAAAACTACAAACGAAATGTTATCATTTTCCGTATAAAATAATTCCGTATAAAATAGTAAGGGGGACGCGGTTTTTAGCCTACCTATGGCACTCAGACTCAGATTAGGTCCATTGTGTCTCCCCTTTTCCAACCTACCGATTACGGACGTCAATTCTCCTCCAGAAGAGGAGTCGGTCTCCAATCGGTAGGCAAATGGGATATACATATATGGGATGAGGAGCCACAGGACCCTTCCGTTACTAATCATTCGCGTTAGCACGGAGCCATTCTATCATTTCCCGTATAGAAAAGTTAAATTAAAAAAAATCGGGTGATAGGTTCATATAGCTCCTTTGATAAGTGATTATTCATATTATATTCTCGAAAATAAGTGAATATTTTTTCATACGTAAATTTTTTATAAAGGAATTTTTTTTGCACTTATTTTTGCTGAAATTGTTACATTGCTTCTATATAATGAGAAAGAAAGAGAAAAACAGATACTTTGTTTTGTTCGCTATCCCATCACTAGACGATACGTTAACCATTTTTCTATTTCCTACCCCTACGTCGATTGTCTGACGGTGTATCTGCCTTTAAAATTGGAAAATTCCTGGTATCCCATTCTATACGAGTCGACGGACCGTAACGAACTGGCTTCCGTCGTTGGCAGATGCGAGCTCTTCCCATACGATCTTTCTTCACGTACCCTTCTGTCTGTTACCCGTCCTCCATTTGTTACTTTTCGCTACTCTCGTACTTACTTCTCATGTTTTCTCCCAAACTCTCTTTCCTAATTCGCCATCTCACTCGGGTCAGTCCGCCAAATGGCGAAAATCGACGGCTTTTCACTTTGAATCGCGAAATTCCAGCAATAGATCTACGGCATTCCGGACTATAATAGATTTTAGGAATGATTCTGGCGTTTCCTCACGAGTCTCTTCCTCTAACGCTTGCTCCGGCGTATAATTTTCCAGTATGTTCTCAGCGCATTTCTCCAAGTATGTCTGGTTTCTTCAGCTGATCTCTCATGAATTATCGCGTTGATTTGCGTTTCGAATGTTGGCGCAGATAGAATTCATTTTCTCTTTTCCTCTAAAAGAACATCGCTCATCGTATTGCATAGCATTAGAGAATTATGAAGCCACTTGGTAATGTATGCAGAACTTCTTAAACTCTCAAGAACTTTCTATCAGGAAATTCTATGATTCTTTCTCGACGACGTTCCAATACTTAAATTAAAGAACAGAGATTTTTAAAGAAAATAAAATAACTGCTTGTTCCCTGGCTGTCATAATTTTTTGTCTTTTCAATTTTTTTGTCCCATTTCTATCTCATTTTATCAGCCCTTTTTATACTTCATTAACTTTTGTTACTTCTTATTTCAATTTTAGCTGTTCTTTCCATCCATTTTCGCTCGATGTTACAGACTATGCGTTCTCTGTTATAAGCGTTTCTCTACATCTTCTGTTAGATAACATCTATATGCTCGTGAGTTCGCGCGATCTCAGCCTACCACACTTGAGTATCTTCACAGAGATCCTCTTACGTTTAAGGTTTACGTTAATCTGTAGCACGTAGAGAGGCAGTAAGACAGAAAGGGAGAGAAGATCTTTGTAATCTTAGATTTCAACATGATATAGATCTTATAACACGATACGGCGATGTGAGATGTGATTGTGAAATGATAGAAATACTTTTGTCTTTATATACAACAGAACAGAATAAATAATTTATCAGCATTCGCTTTGCGATTGTTAACAACTGCTTTCTTTAGCGTGGAATATTCCAATATTATTCTTGTCTGTCATTATCTAATTTGTTTTTATCAATAGTGTCTATTTAGCTTTTAATTTTAATTAATTAGACATTTACGTTGGTTTTTATTCAATCTAATTTTATATAAGTATAAATTATTCCCATTATTCAAGCATTTGAATTTGATATCTAAATGGTGGAATTATTATTTTAAATTATAATAACAAATTATATGTATATATAATGTATGTATGTACATACATATGTTACAACGCGAATATGCGAATCACCGATAATTTTACAGCTCGTGCGATTTATCGCGAATTAATTTCAAAAAACTTTTTGACGAGATTTAAAAACATACGCACGAAACAAGAAATAAAGTTTAAAACATGAGTTCAATCTTTCGTTATATCATAATGCGAAAGATTGATACTTTTTCTTCACGGTCGATGTTGTATTTAATTTCTATATTCATTTTATTATGTTCTATATTCACTTATTATGTTTCTATATTCACATTTTATAATGTTCACCACTGCGTCCTAACAAATTTATGTACATGAGATATGCTGAGCGACTTTATATTGACGCTTAATAATATTTTTCACCTCGTGCTCACGAGTCCCTGGTAAAATGGTCATTCGTAAATTCATCCGTCATATTGAAATCGAATAGAAAAGGGGACTGCTCGTTGTCGAAAACAACATTTCACTGACGTATCACATCAATCATTTTATACGGGAGACAAACGAGGAGAAAGAAAACGCACCCGTACGAACGAGCGCGTGCGCAGAGAGAGAGAGAGAGAGAGAGAGAGAGAGAGAGAGAGAGAGAGAGAAATAATCATATTTATTTATTGTGCGCAAAATCACGAAATAATTCAACAATTCACATAATAAATACGCAAACGACGATTATCTCGTTAATATAAATTGAGCATTTCAAAAAGTAACGTATAATATTAAATCATATAGAAAAAAGAACTATCAAAAATAATCGAAAAAAATACCTGGATAAATATAATTTTATATAATAATATAATTTTATATAGTTTCGAGACTATGGTTCAAAGTATATGGAGATTTTAAATTATTTTCTGACTTCATTTTACTGAGTTAAAAATTCCAACGACGAAGAATTTCTGCTATTTTGTTTTATTATTTACTGTTTACTTTTCCGCGACTAGGTTATTTAAAATCTGATCAAATTCTGATCTGATCTGATTCAATTGCGAGCGAGAAGCATTCACGAATGCAATCATATGATATATGATGTCATAGCGATGAGATTATTATACTGGGCGACGGTAGCAGCTCTCGGCTACCAAATCAGCATATGCTAATAACGTTCGATACTCGTTTCGGGTAGGTTACAAACGCACCAGTGGAGCGAGAACACGATCAAAACCGTGGTCAGGCCTCGCTGGCAAGTGCACGGCGGTTATGTGGAGAGGACCATGCAAATGATAGTCACGCCTCGGGTCCGCGCCGAGGTTCAAGCGCACTTCAATTGCCCGGAACTCGAGGGCGCGGAATTGGAAGACCAGGGCGAGGATGGCACAGCCCTAACACATTGGGAGAAACGCGTATTTGAGGTGCGTAATGTTGAATATCCTCGAATTACTACTCTTCGCCACACATACAGTGTGCGCAGCGACATTCAATTAAAAGTTATAAGCTTTCGCGATATAAAATAAAATAAGAACAGTATACTTTTTTTATACTTTAGCATTGTTTAAATTTTTAAATTATTATAAAAAGATCATGAGTCCATAAATGAGACAAAATTTATTATTTTGCAAAAAATGAGACTAATTCTCACTTAGTGTTAATTTTAAATTATTATATTAATAAAATTATATTATTATTATTATCATCATCCAAATTCTAAAGTAATATATTTGTTATGTAAAATCTCGCGTTTGAATTTTTTAATAAAAAATTTGAACAACGTTTGCTATCATAGATTGGTTTTTCCGTTTATTCAGAACGAAGCCATGACAGGGACGCACACGCAAAATCCAGTTTACTCGAGGATAACGCTCGCTCTTATGGAAGATACTGGTTGGTACAGCGCCAACTATTCAATGGCACAAGAGCTAGGCTGGGGGAAAAATCTAGGATGCAATTTCGCTATGAAATCCTGCAAGGAATGGATATCCACTAAATCATCCCCGTTGTCGTGAGTACACCGAGACATTCAGCAAATGTGAACCGTATAATGTGAACCGCAATAATTATATGAGAATATTTAAATATTTCAGAGGAAAGTCGATACATCCCTTCTGCAACAAAGTGAAACAGGATCCATTGCAGACCGAATGTACGGACGATCGGAGTTCAGTGGCCTTGTGTAACCTGGTGAAACATCCACAATCGCTACCTAAGAAATACCAAGTAAAAAAAAATCTAGTAATCTATTGAAATATTTTAAAGCAGCTACGCATACAAACAGAATGTCTACATAGACGATGTTACATCGACAGCGCGAGAATATTCGTGGCATGTGAAGAATTTTGGTTGATGATTTCTTTCATTGTAGAACTTTGATTCAATTCCCCACGTACCATCGGGAGAGGAACAATACTACGGCGGTTCGGTATCTCTGGCGGATTATTGTCCTTACATACAGGAATTCACGTGGAGAGCGCGGAATATAGTAGTCAGGGGTTCTCACTGTCTTTACGAAGAAAATAATCCACGTATGTCACACGATACACATATTGCGTGCACGTCCCAAAAAAAATAATTGCTTAACATACATCTTTCTTTTAGATCCGGACAAGAATTTTGCATTAGAAAAGTACGGTCCTCATTCAAGATGTTTTGACCACACTAATGATATGTGGGAAGAGAGAACTTGCAAACAAGCGCGTCAGTGGCAGCATTGGGGTTCCGGTTGTTATTTATATAAGTGCGAGGCTGGAAGATTACACATTATAGTGAGTTTCTTATGTAATGTTACCGACGTTTATAAAAATTCTCGTAATGTAACTAATATATAGTTATAAGGATAAATTAACAAACAATTTTATCTTTTTCTTCAGGTCGGCAATTATACGTATACATGTTATCATGCTGGTCAAGAGATTATTATAAGAATTATGCAGAATGGTTGGTTACATAAAGGAGCTCTAATTTGTCCCCCCTGCCGAGATATTTGTCAGGTACGAATAGATAAATTTTTTATTGTACTAGTGGTAGTGGTAGTGGTAGTGGGTTTNGCGCGCGAAATTTCTCATTATTATATAATAAAACATAATTTTTGTAAAGATTTAAGATTAAAAGTTACGAGAGGCTCGATAGTTCAATATTAAATAACTTTTTAAAAACTGAAGCGAAAAAATTAGTTTTAGAAGCAAAAAATTAGCAAATAATTTTCATGTCTTATTACGTTGTGATAATTTGGCTCAAATAGCTTAATATATAGGCACGTATATAAAGCTATCTGTGTCGAATTATCAGAATGTAACCAATAAGATATAAAAATTATTTGCTAATTTTTTGCTATTTTTTGCTTTTAAAAATAATTTTAGACTGCAATACATAATTATTGGATTTGGACTGGAATGACTTAATTTTTTTTACAGGCGGAATTTAAAGCACGAGACGAATGGTGTAAGCCAGGAGACGATCCACCTTCCATATATTATCACAAAGACTATCTTCACTGTGCGTCCGCGGATAGTTTTAGCCTAAGTATATCAACGTTTATTATTTCAATCTTACTCTTCATCGTTAGATGATAAACTATCTTTTTTAGTTAATATTTTAGCATTATCTAGATATAAATCTATATAAATATCATTTATTGACTATATATCATCTTTCGACAGTGATATTTTCAATGTGGTTTGAAAATATTCTATTTCTTATGATAGAGCATTTATTCTAGTTTTTGTTATTAAAAACATAATGAATAATGGCCGAGGTGACAATCGTAAATAGACCCGTTATCTATATGATAAAAATATTGGCCAAATGATTTAAAAGAATAAAATAATTATCAATTGACTTGAAATATGTTAAATACGCACGATAAATATATGTATTATATTTGATCCGTGATGATAACGTGACGAGGCATTTTTAGGTGCCAATATTCATATTATGTGCTTCATTAATCTGAATTATGATTCTAGCCAACTCGTTAATTTTATTATTATACGTTTCATTATGATTAATTCTAACACATGATGTATTTTGGTCAGTATTTCATGTGCATTATTTAAGCAAAGAATAATCTCGGTCATCGCTCAATTCAAGACGATGAATAATTATGTAGCTGATAGATAATTACTATTATCTAACTAATATGTGTACACACGGACTGCAACCATTGCCGATATAAAAATAATATAGAATTTTATGACGTAAATTAGTTGTAGAAATTAATAAGTCTAATAAAGAAACGCTATACATTGCTGATAAATGACAGTGTAAATATATATTTTGCACAATATGACAACGCAAGTAATAGTACGTAAAAAAGTAGAAATATGTATGTATCAGATATGTATACTCTATTTACAGTTCATATTTGCGAAACAATTTAGTTTTGCCAGTAAAGTATAGCGAACTTTTTTAGGCATTACCAATAATCAAGTTTTGATATCAACATTCTCGAAAAAAAAGAACAATTTTACATTCCATTGAGGCTGCAATAAACTCAATCTTTTTTAACATTCTGAATTATTGACATTGCGTTGTGAACAAATTCGTGATAACATTCCTAATGACATGTGTATGAAAGTGTGAATATACATTCTGTCAAATAAATACCGGAAATTGTTCAATAAAACACAATTTAATCATCCAAATTTATTTCATCGCCTTCAAAATAGGCTCCATTTGATGCGATACACTTATGCTAACGAATAATCCAGTCGTCGAAACACTTCTTATAGGCACTTTCCGGTATGGCCTTCAGCTTCTTTTACGAATTTTGTCTTATGGCTTCAATGGACTCAAAACGTCTTTCACGAAGTAGTAATTTGAGTTTGGGGAACAGGAAAATTGCACTTGTATTTTTTAAATAAACAATTCCTGGTTTTATTTAACAGAATATATGAACGTAAGTCATATCGAACAATATACGAATAATAAATGTGAAAGCTAAAGTGATTTAAGACTATGACAAACCAATTTATCAAGGATTGTCGATTGTTGTGAATTTTGGATGAATATCGTGAGTATCGTGAATATGATATAGATAATAAATCTCTGTACATATAGTTCCAAAAACGTAAAGTTTAATAATGCAATAGATTTACGATATTTCGCATAATATAACATCCAAATCCTAACAATTAGTATAATATATCTCTTTTTTGATATTAATGCAAATGAGTTGCGGAATATTTTTTTTTTGTTTTTGGTTTCATATCACGTAAATCATATATTTGATGCGTACAATTTTCGCAGAAAATTATTTTCAATAGTTTTAATTTGTATCCAGTTTGTAATAGATTTGTAATATAATTTATCTGTATGATGAAAATCTATGTGTATGTATGTATGTATATGTGATATGCAGTCACGATTTCTTAGGTATTTTATTATGGATATATCAGCGTAAGAACTTGCGCAGATTTACCATAAATAAAATATCTAATAATTTTATCTTATTGAGAAAAATTGCAAACAATAAAGCACGTATAAGATTGTATACGTACTAAAAAATTTGTATAATGATTATTTTTTAGGTATAGCTATACTATAGCTAATCCATATTGGATACAATAAAATATTAAACAATCTTTGTAATTTGGAAAAATTGTGATTTTGATATCACAGCATTTTTTAAGACATACCAAAAAGGGTTATTTTTAGATTATATAAAAAATACATATGCTAATTTCATTCTTATAACACATATTCCAATTTGGTACATTTGCAAAGTTATAATGTGTAACTATGAAAGCATTTAGTTTAATTGTGTACAGAGATGAAATTAATATTTAACATATATACTTTGTAAAAGACTTGAAGATATCTCAGTATTGCGTCAAATATACTGAGCTGTATATTCGAGAACATTTCTCGCGAATTCCTGCTAATGTCGTTGCTCGACATTACGAACGGATTTTAATGCGTTAACAAACGCCATCCAGTAAATGTTAAAAATGAGCGCGTCAGCTATCAATGAATGAATATAGAAGAAGACAAATATGTTTTAATAATTCTATAAGACTATGAAAATATCGAGGAAATTAAAGTATATATAAGTATGTATGAGTATGTATGATTATCTGAATACATGTATCATAGATCGTTCTCAAAATTCTGAGCTGTTAGTCTATTAGATTTTTATGAAAATGATTACAAACTCGTATAAATTGTTAGAATATACATTTCATTAATTTGTTATTTAATTTTTAATAACATACTTTGTTATAATTTTAGCAAAAAATATGTTACGGTTTGAAAAATTTCAATTTTTATATAAATCTTTATTATAATTATGTGCAGCTTCGAAAAATGGTCTACATAATTTTAAACGTTTTTCTTTTCAATTATGTTGCTACACGTAATGAGAGGAGAGAGGTTATAATATTTACAAATATGTATTAAATGATTATTTGAAAATATTTTAAAATATTTATAACATACATTATATTTCCATTAAATTAAAAAATTTGAAGCATTAAATACATAAAAATTAATAGAAATAAATAATATAAATTAGAAACAGTTTTTAAATAATTATTAGAAAATAGTAATAATTTAAATTTCATTTTAATTTTTTAAATTACTTGTAATGTTATCTTATGATTTAATTCACTATAAGTTTAGTAAGCAGTATACTATTACTTATTAAAGTATAGTTAATAATTATAACATACATTAATTATACATATACTTATAAAGTATAGTTAATAATTTAATTTTACTTTTATGAATAATTGTGCCATTATTAAAAATAAATATTCTGTATTTTAATTACTCCCATCATTTTATGATAAATTATGGAAATACAATTCTTTTTATTATTGGAAAGAATTCAGTTAAGAAATTGTTAATATCGATGAAAATTATTTGATATAAAAATTTAATAGTTAAATAAAACTTGAATACGTATTCTAAGCTCTAAGAATATGTTTAAGAAGTGAGATTATTTTTACAGGTATCGAAGGATTAATATGTAACCATACAGATATGTATACCAATTTACAGATATATTTCAGTTTAATAATGAGAAATAATAACTCTGATAGCGTATAAGATATTAATACTATTGTATGTGCAGATTTTATCGCAAAATTGATGCATTTAATCCTCCTCTTGTGAGTTTTATTAAAGTAAGGTTGGTAAATATTTTCCTGTATTCTTACAAATATATGAGCTTTGGATTTTTATAATTCTGAAAATATTTGGATTGGTACCCCAAAAATAACTCTCCATTGTATATGACTTCACAAAAACGAGCTTATAACTGAGATAAGGAAAAATATTTAACCATATCATCATAATAATACAAACATTATCACAAAGGAGGATTTATGATCAATTTTGCATTACGTAGCATTATTTTTTTCTAATTTGAAATGTTCAAATTTATAGTACGTAACAAAATTATCGTTTGAACACATTTCGAAATTTATTTTACCAAGTCATTTAATGCAAAATGTCTTTAATCATCGCTAATAGAGTATTTAAACCATTTATTTGCATCGTAGCACATAAAAAAGTGCTCACTACCTCGGCTACGTTAAGCAATCTGTATTTTATTGCAATCGCTATAAAAGAGGTATATAAAAATCGTAATGTAACATGACTCTCTTAGTACTTTGTTTTCATGAGTATAAGAATTCTGTATACACAGATTAATAAACAATTAAAAATTTAGAATATAAACGTGTTACTGAAGTTTTCTCTTTATAAAGATGGAGTTTCCATAATTTCACCACTTCTAATTAAAATAAAAGCTAATTTGAAACTTACTAACTTGAGTAGTAAAAAGATATGCAGTAACATATTATTTATAATATAAATGATTTTTATACCAAGCATTTGCCATGTTTTCAGATATATCAGTAAATAATTTATTACGCAGTACTTGTTTGATATTGAAACTGTGAATCTTTAAAATAACCACAAGAAACGAAAGTATCGCATTTGATAATTTATTCCAGCAGATAAAATTCATTCACGAGTCAATGGATTTACGATATATTCTAATTTCTTGTAGTTCAATACAAATTTTTAATCTTAGAGATGTAATCGCAGAAATAAATAATAAATATCAGTTTACAAATATAATTATCAAGATCTTTTACTACTGCATTTATTATTCTTGACATTTTTAATATTTATATTCCAATAGTTATCGGGAAAAAATTGTTATAAATTTTTCTGATATATTCCTTTTTCGTAATCCATTATCAAAATAATTAATCACTCACCGGTACGATGCACAGCAACGGAGTTATAATATACAACGTTGATCTGTAACAAAAACATAAGTATATTTAAATTAAAATATTTCATACGTTAGACAATGTATAGTATTACATTATATTATATGTATATAATGATCCAAAAAATAGTGTGCACTACTGCACCAACAATTATTTCTACCAATAATAAATAATAAATTATATTACGAAATATACTCACCTCACGGTTGCTCCGCTCTCCACTGTTGCCCGATGCCTTCCTGGCCTTCTCCTCCTCTCTTGTCTTCTCGTTGCTGTTTCCTCATACTCACACAATACTTGTTCGTGAAAATAGGTTAATTAAGCGCGCACTGGTCATCGGACTACGACGATATCGACGAATACTTTATATGACATTCGCAATCGCGACGCGTATTTAATCGTGTTGCGACAGCAGAAAAATAGGACCGCACGAAATCACAGCATACTTTCATCACCCGCATACGAAGCGCGAACGTAACGAAACGCAATCTAATATGACGACGGAAATTCGGAAATCGCGCGTTAAATAGTTATCTTATGTTGTAAGATAAGGCAATATAAATATGTCGCGACAGCCGAATATCCACGATGTCTTGCATTATTACAGTCTATCATCACTTTGCTCTGTAGATTCGTCAGTTAAATCTTCTATACAATCCGTTCTATACAATCCGTGATTATCAATGCACAAATACTGAATTTATATCATGCGATTTAGAATGATCTTTATTAGTCGTCCTTGATCTCGCATACATTGTACGTACAAAGTCGCCGTCTTTGAACATTTTATCGCCAGTAACGTAATGCGTTTGGTCAGCATCGACTTTTTGAAATTTGCACAAAAAATCTATTAGAAAATCTATTAGAAAATCGGGAAACAATATTTCATGACTGGTCTTGTTATTTTTCATACCAGAGTACGCGGCGCGCTCCGATTGCAAAGTGACCGGGCTCAGCAGCTCGGCGTCGCGCGGCGCTCGGACACGTTCGGATACACTTCATACACTCGGCAGCGCCAGCAGTCAGTGGTGCTCGGCGGCACGGGGCCATCATTACGGGTCGTCGGGCTCGATAGTTCCTGCGTACTACTCGTTCCGAAACGTTTGATCGTCCGTCGAGCCCGTAGAAAGCTCTTTGCATCATAGCGCGATATTTTACGAAATAGAAGTTATCGACAGTGGCGCGAGTGACTCTTTTGTTCAGCGATAGAATGTCGGTATAATAACTTGGTAAGTTTATCGTGCGAGACATAGTGCCATTTTCGAATCGGACAAGTGAAAATATATCGCAAATGGATCAAGCGGCATCGCGAGATGTTTAATTGGACTGAATTTAAATGAAATATAATGTGAACAGTATGGATTTAAGTGAAATATAACTAACTGTGATTACAAATATGTTGGCTGGAGATTTGTTAATCGCGTGGCACAAGTTCGGGATTTGCCGCGGTGACTTTTCAAGATATGTCGCGAGATTTGTTTCATTACGCGAGTGACGAAAAAAACAGCGAACATATTTCACAGTGCTTCTGCGGCTATCTTCGGGATTTTGCTTCGTCTGTCTATTCATTCCCGTTATAGCGCAAGATAATAATTTGCTTCGTGCCATTCAAGTAATCGAACTAAAAGACAAAGCTCATTGAATAATTATCATGCGAGCTTTGTAAACGGAAGTGCCGTACAGTCACGCGAAAGGTTTTTATTGCTAATTAGTTCGCACGCGATAACTTATTAAACCGCGTTTTCCGCGAATGCGCGTAATAATTATGGCTAAAATAATTTATGTACTTTTGGCGCGTTTTCGGGTTGCCTCGTGCTCGACTGTAATTTCAATATTTTTACGTTTTTTTTTCACGTTTCGGATTCATTACTGTAATATTACTGTAACAATATGTGTTATATTACATTTACATTGTTGAATGTGAAATTATAACAAAGATGTAATGTCACTGATGCTCTGTCTGTCGACTGTGTTTAGTCCGCAAATCTGTGACGTTAAACTTTTGATCAGGCACAATAAGCCAGTTAGTCACTGATAACGGGGATATCGTCTGAAAATGATATTCGTCGATAAAGTCCTGTGATTAATTCGCATTTCAATGTCGGAATTTCCATTCTAATTAACGGAGCAACTTTGGGGTAAATATTGTTTTTTATTTGCATGAAATTAATTAATTTGCATTGANATTAATAGTTGTTTCTGATTTATTTAAATTATTTCATTTCAATGAGTTAGTAATAATTAGAAAAAAAGAAATTATTTAAAATTTTATAAATGTTTTACTTAATTGTAAAGATTTTCTTAAAAATAAATAATTTATATAAAATAGATAATAATAGATATTATCTCTTGTGAAGGACGAATTAGATACGCGTAAATATTATCTTTTGAAATATCGATTATTTGGAATGCCACTTTAATTTGAATTTCATTTGTATGTTACAGTATCATCGTAGCTACGTGGCTGTATAACTCCGCCCGTTGCGAATCGGATTGGTAAGTCAAAAATTTTTTTATTGAGGTAACGAATCTACGAATAATTAAATAGAGCAAATACATTTCGGTACAATTGCGATTGAATTACGACAATATGTGATAGCATTTAAATATTACATTTCGTAGATCCGTTGCCTTAAAATAGATGGATTAAAATTAATTAAATACAGCAAATTTATTATATTTAATCTTGTCGCATGTTTATTGATATATTATGTAAATCTGCTTGAAAAAATGCTCTCACAATTCATATGCATGAAATTGTAACGAGCTCACCATCGTTTATCAATATCATTTATGTTAACGAATCGCCGCGCAGCGGGTTTCTCGAGCCAATTCCCGAAAATTTATCGGTCTTGAATAGTACTTTGAATAGTGCTTTGAATCAATAATTTACAAACAACGAGTGTTTATTAAAGCGCGAATTTCGCATTGGATAATACAAATTGAAATTGAAATAATAATTATTGTGTGCTCGTGAGTAAGAGATGATTTTCCATTATTTTCATTGTCTAAATTGTTAGACGTGAGGAATTAGTATCCATGCTCTTCACTCGCATTACTATTCTGTCTTTTGCTATCACCTCTAATTCCAACCTTGGTGTTTCACTTGAATTTTTATCAAATATAATATAATCGATTTGATCGATATTAGGCTCGATTTTGACACGATGAAATTAGTTAAAAAAAGACGCTTTTTTCTAAATAAACGATTAATTGTTCACTCGGCACACTTTCTTGCAATATGATGACCAAGCCATAGTACCATTCGTGTATTAATATTCGAATAAATAACAGAACTTTTTGTAACGCGATTATTCCATCATTAAAAATTTTTATTATTATACAGAAGTACTATAAGTATTTTTTTGAAGCGGCGATAAATACTTCGTGCATTTTATTCATCAAAATTAAAAAGGGAAAGTAGAAGGATGAAAATTATTATCGCAATGTTTATGAATGATGTTTGATGAATTTTACATTGATTCGATTGTATTTTGAATAGCTTTTCCACATCTCTAGAAATAACTGAGACTTTATTATACTGTGATTTACAATGCCAACAATCAATGACTTAATGTTATGACTAATAATTTAAATACAAGTACAAAACGCAATTGTACTTAAATAAATTATGGCGCTAAATTTTTATTTACTCTGCAAAAAATAGCCGAATAAATATATTGTTTCAGCAATTTTTTACAGAATAAGTACAATATTTGCTTGTCCCTTTCAGTCCGTACTGCCGATTTATAAAAGGTTCTTTGCTTAAGGCATTTATTCGGTGGTATTACTAAATTTTGGTGGATTATTAAAAGTCTCACGTTTACTTCCATAATCTAACTAATTGCCACTTTGCTTTTGGCTAATAATCTTATCTCAAATTCTACCTATATGCGTAATCGGTATGTATCGAATTATTAAATACAAAAAACGATTCGCATTCGATTCAATATTTAAAGTAAATCATGGCATCATCGCGGACAACGAGCTGTCTTGTGCCAATGATGAATCATTTGCAGGCAGTGTTTCATTTTTACTGTCTTTTCCAATCAAAAAACCTTCACACCAATTTACTACGTAAAGGGGCGAGGTGATGTTTCTTCTTATTTACATCGCTTTTTACATTGCACTAATACTAAGTTTGCATTTAAGTTTTATAGCGTTGAGAGATTTCAATGATCATTCTCAACATTATTCAAAAATTTGTGCACTTTTGAGGGTATGATTCGTCTCGGAAGTACATGTACGTATAAGTCTCTAGAAATCTATTCTTTTTTGACATATTAAAACGTTAATAAAAAAAAAATACCAACAGATTTTAAGACACATAAAAGAGTTTTATCTCTAGATTTCGAGAAACACAATTTGTAAGATTTTATACGTAAGATATCTTGTACGTACAATTAACGCGATATAATTATACTTTAATTCAACAAAATTAAATTTTTTTGCATTAGTCTTTTGCAATTGTAATGCAAAATGAACATAACAGAAACGTGAGCGAAGGTATACTTATTTTTTAGAAATACCGTTAATCCTTTAAAGAAGTATTTGGAATGAACTTAAATTTTTTAAAATAAATAGCTTTTTTCATAATATTTGCAGTATTTTAAATTATTTGTTATTTTTATTTATTGATAGTATGACTATTCTTGATACATTCAAAGAGTAGCATGTACTATCTCTTGTTCCATATACATATAATTTAATTGTATACGTACAATATATAAGTATAAATTCTTAATCAAGTAGACATTCCAATTACTTTTTTTATATATACAAATGGGAGATTCTCTTATTAAGCATCTTCTAATGAGATCTCGAAAGAAAAAGAATAAAACTCTTGAAACGGACGTTTCAAAAATCTCATATTGCCGTCTGAGGCATGTGGCATGCTTGATTATTAGCATTTGAAAACAAATAATAATCCATTGGTTACATATTTAAGCGAACGAAATAAATGGATTTTATCGTTTTAAAATACGCGAATATCGCTTCATGTTTATGTGAGCACACAATTGATCAACAATAGTATCCATTTTTTATTTCAACGTGACTATTCACCGAAAAATGTAAATGTTTCTTGATATAAATTCTTGAAAAACTTACTTACTATTTATTATGATCTAGCGATACGCGCAATTCTATCGCACTAACTATATTATATTTTACGGCATAAGAATCAAAATAATCGTAAAAACAATATTCTTTTTAATCTCAAATGATTTTCGTAATATTAGAAATTTATAAATATGCTGCATAAATTAAAATTATATGTAAAGTTGATAAAATCTTAAAAGTTTAACGTTATGAAATACAAATGTAATGTAAATTTCTGCAACATAGAAACATGATATTTAAATGATAAAAAAGTGAAAGAAAATTTTTATGGAAAATTTAAAATTAAGGAAAATCTAAGAAAGAAAAATTTTTTAAATTACAATGTATGAATGATAAAGATAAAAATTAATTTATATCTCTTTAAAATAATAAATTTTAACAATTGTGAATATAGCCATATAAAATATTAATTCTTATATAAACCGTTTCACATCAGAGCGGTGCGCAATATTTCTAATTATAAATTGAAAGTGTAACTAGTTCACATATATTAAAATCTTGCGAGAACTCGGACTCTCTTTATAAGAACAGTGTGTATGAAACAGCATTATGGGCCTCGTTAGCGTTTCCATTTTCAATCATCTAGACACTTTCTTTCTAAATAGAAAATTCTACATATCAGTGGAAGATAATTTCTTCTTACATACAAGAGAAAATTTTATTCCACCAATATATAATGCTAAATTAATGTATATATAGCAACGGTTCTTTCCTTAAAGCAGAAATGCTATTTCCGTTTTTTCATTATTCCACTGAATTTTTCAATAATATTTATATAACTTTATATAGGTCTTCTAGTCGCTTCTGTATTAAAACGTTCTTCATTTCTATATAATTATTATTTTTACAATAATCCAAACAAAATCACATATTTTACATGCAAATGCAATGTGCATACGAAAAATTAATATATTACTATTGAGATTCAGATTTGTCATAGTTAACTTTACAAGGCCGTTTTTACATTATTCTATCGGTATTATAATAAATAAAAGGAATGAGACTAATTTGTTACTATGCCGTCGTTCGGAACAAATTTCTTAGAAAATACCGTAGATAACTTATTTCTAATAATGATTCGAGATTTCGGAAAAAAAACGCGAGATTATTGAATAAAATGCATTTTTTTTTAATGCAGGAACAACGTCGCTATTATATCTGTAGTTTATTTATATAGTATAAAATTCTGCGATATTAAAAGAGTGAGTTCGGGTATCTGCATTGTGCATCCTTGTTAGACTCTTTTATAAAATATATGTAACAATGATGTGGATATAAGATGTAACGCATTGGTCTTTGTACCAATGAGCTCTTGAGCTTGAGCAAACAATTGCAATTTAAACATATCTTTTTTTCTTCATATAGTACATATTTATTCGACACACAATTTTATGTCGTAAGTGTATCGCACATTGGAGCAATCTTGTCAAATTATTTTAAAACGTTTAAGTAAAATTTCTTGAATGATGACTTTAAGTTGATTTGTGAGTAAAAAGAAAAAATTTTTAATTTGAATTCTACACTTTCAATTGCATTTATCTCAAGAAATTGTAAAGAAAAGTATTTAAACTTATATGCCCAAGAAAGAAGCAATTTTTTATGTCTGAGTGCACAGTTTGTAATGTGAACACTCACGCGTGAATAATTAATCGTGGAAAACGGGGTTGGATGCGGGCGCGAATGACGTTAACACTCGCAGAGTGCTTTGCCGTGATTAAACATCTACATGTATATCGTCGAGAGCGGCGCGATTAGTATCCCCGTTGGTGCTGTAATTAATTTCCGTAATCGATCTCGTTGCGACGAGAGCTAATCGCGGTGTGTCAACACACGCTTCGTATATGCTCGCCTCGGGAATTCGCGTTTCCCTGCTCTTGAGCTCAAGTTTTCTTATGTGAGTCGAAGTAATGACGCCAATGATGTGTACAGTAATATTTTGATTCGACGATGTGTTCGTTAATCAGTGTCTCATCGCGGTTTCATATCTCGGACAAGATCTGGCAGACTTTTAAAGTGCATGAAGCGATTCTGTCGATCGTGTCGATGATAATGGTTCATTCCGTCTGTCATAACGTCGTCGCGATTGTCCTCTCCATCGATGCGCGAAACTCGTCCTCGTGCCAGCGAGGATGTGACGTGGTCTCGCAGGTGTCGGTGCATAGACGATGGATATTGTGCCCGATAGTTTTGGAGCATCGGATGCCGGCTTGCCGCCACGCTGTACTAACTGGCGTCGTCCGGAGATCCGAAATCCTCCGTCTGCGTGGCGGCATCTTTGGCTAGAAATTACCATCGGCATTTGTTATTATTGTAATAATAAATCGTGAAATATGTGAAGAGTGAAGAATGAAGAGTTCTTGCAACAATTATGAAAATCCATTTAATTTTTAATGAAACCTTTTTTTTTATTAGAATTTAAGAATTATTGATGCATACATATTTTCGTTAATGGAAGACTGTTTGCAAATTGATTAAAGAGATTAAATTTTAATTCCACAGTGATAATAGACTTTATATAACGTGGAACACAGATAGTGAATAATAGAATAGAAGCACATATTTATGCAGCGTATGTACCTCACGTGGATGCTACGTCACTATGTGTTACATGTCCGGTTTCCCAAGGGAGCGGCGGTGGCGTATTCGCTAATGATAACGAGGAACAACGCGCCATTGAGCATCGTTCCATTGAGCAACGCTCCAAACCTGAAATAAAGAATCTGATAAATGAAAGACTCTCGTGCTTGATCTGATTACGGCAACATTTGCTATTAACGAGATTGCATTGTATAATATGTAATAATTACTTCCGCGCAGCGGAATAAAATATCGTTTTGAACAATAAATTCGAAGCGAGTGTGTGCGAGCTAATTTGTTCAGCTTTACACATTTTGTTTCAGTCGGATCAATAATTAAATATTGCGACATATTTTTTAACACGATATTTGGCGATATTCTCGCGATTATTGATACAATTACAAAGAATATAATTTTTTAAAAGTGCAGGCTGAAAATTAACTCATTATTAGAAAGAGAATAATACGATTCTTTTTATGAAAAGGACTGCTTTCTATTTTCCTTTATGTATGGCTAAAAATTAAATTTATTTTTGCTCTAATTTTTACTCTGTTAATATATTACTTAGTTTTAGCATATTGATTTTAATACATATAATTACTTATGTAATTAGAAATTTGAACAACTTTGATTTCCTAACTCTTTTACTTTAGTTCAAACTATGAAAATTAAAAACCTTACCTAATAAATGATAAGAAAAAATAATAATATACATATATGTACATAGTAATAAGAATCAAACTATGTCAGAGAACAATTAATGTTTAAATGTTTCGTAATACGAAGGTCAAATACGTTATAGAGCAATCAATAGCAGCAGTCATAAGTTCGATGCGATATGTGATTTCAAACATGATTACGACGCAATTCGCATTTATACGTATATAATGACACTGATTATCACTAGCGATCACATTAAATTTTCGTTTATGGATGTCACATAGAGCGCGAGAATCCAGTTAATGTTGATAATGGATGCCGTCAAAAGGCTGATTCCCCTCGGTTTAATTAGCACAAAACACTGATTATGTTAATCCCCTCGCTACTGGCGCATCAATATAAAGGCAACCAGATGAATTTTGTCGTAATTAACATGATAGATAAGTTCAAAGGGTGTAGAAAAATCCATTGTTAAGGGATTACTTTTTCATTTAATACATACAATTTTTTTCTGCTAGAAAAAGATCGCGCGAATAAATTAAAAATTTTTAAATTTTCGTTGAAAAAAATGTCTTTAAATTCAAATATATTTCTATTGCTGATTTCTATTGCTACGTAATGCCGATGTATGAAATTTATTGCGTAGAAATTTTTCCATTTAATCGACTTCTTCTTTAAGGCGACATTCGTTTAACATACCTGATAAGTCGACGCCCGCGATGCTGCAAACATCTAAGCCACCGGTGCTAGTCGCGCAGCAGTGTTGTTTCGCTCCTAACGGCTTAGACCTGCACAGAATCTGCATATAAAAAGGAAATTAAAATTATCCGAATTATCAATCATGACATGCATCAATGGTTGAATAATGCTTGTCAGCTTGCGAACGATAAATCAATCGCTTCAAGTAGATTTTATAAGCTTTATTGATTACCTGTGATAGGGTTGAAATATTCCTTGTGAGAAATGGATAATAAATCGTGAAGATATCTCAAAGCTCTTTGATAATTGAACATCACCACGATGTATTCGTGCATGCATTTGTGCATTTCATTTATCAGATTAACATAAAGTAGCTTCTAATTGTAAGCGATATATATTGCTGTGCTTTCATAAACTTTATGGTACGATGCTTCGGAATAGAATGCTTGAAATGCAACGTCAGTCCTCAAGGAATATCGCTGAATATGCAAATGTACATTTGGCAAACTATTTCCTACATATTTAGCATTCTACCACGAGTTAAAACAATATATCAATCTTTCAGTTGGAATTTATCTGTTTCGTACCAATTAAAATTACATTTACCCTCTTTCTCTTAATTCATATCACGGAAAATAATTTTTGTATAATTATTTTATTCTTAGGTTATTTTTTCTTTTTTTCTCTTACATTCTCTCTCTCCCTACTTTTTATCCTCTCTTTTAAAAAACAATAAAATCAATATAATAATTATGAAAAATTATCTTTACATTTTATAAAATGATATAAAGTCATTTATGTTATAAGTCAATTATATGCATATTTTTTATGTTATTCAAGATATAAAATCGAGAAAAATATAATAAATTTAACGATACTTACAATTCGTACAATCTTGTTTTATAACAATTTCATAGACAATATCTACATCAGTAAAAAGCGGCTTTAACCACAATATCCGGCATGATTCCCAAGGTATTTACTCTGTCAAAAGCATACTCGTATCTATGCAAAGAGATTCTCGTAAACTGATCTATTGCTTTACCAAAACATTAACACATACAAAATATTGCTATAAAATTTAATATATAATATTTATTTATATATAACTACGAGTTTATATAACTCTTTAATTCTTTTTATGTATATTCACCATTAGTCGCTCGCATATCTCCGTTACTAAATTCTTCGTCGAATGTAAACCCGATTTGCTAATGAAAAGCTTCAAAATAAAATATTATTTTTTAATAGACATTAATTATTTATAACAGAATCTAATATTAAAACTGAAAATATAACAAAAATTAATTGGTATTTGCAAACAATTTTAGTATTGAAACTCAACTGTGCACTTAATTGCCGTCTTGCAATTTCGTAATTTTACTATTCGGAATAATACATCGATTAATCGATTTTAATTTTTTGTGGAAACAGTGAACAAATCTTTAATCCGTGTGATACACTAACGTAATAATTTTTACTTCAAACGAGAAAACTCATTTGTCGTTTGCCAATCGAAAACCCGCATAACTGTAAAGAAATATCAAACGGTACGGTACGAGTATATTTTACTGTACTTGCATGTAGTTTAGCATCCGGTGAACGTAGAGAAGAGGCCGCGGTGCACTTCGCGCAGCGATTAAAGATTTACTGCACGCCGACAAGCTTTTCGGAATTCATGGTCTGTAAAGTCGAAACGCCAAGATCTATGTGGCCGTGGCCGTGCTACGCGACGTACCGCCGTTTTCCCTCGTTCCTGCTGAATCCGAAAAGAGAATTCAGCGAAGAAGAAGGGACCGACCGCTGTCGCAGAAAGTATCAGACGCGCTGCGTAACGCGTTTTGCATCGGATAAATCTTGTTTTCCCGGCAGGTGCTGTCACGTTCCATCGTGTTTCCCTGGAAGGTCGCGTTAAGTCGTTCGTCTTCATTCGTTCGCTGGCGACGTGAACCGCCATCCTCTTCGAGAAATTTACTGATTTCGTTGTAGCACCGAGCGCACGATTGATTTCGCGGAATAAAAGAAGTCAAGCGTAAAATCGGAAGACGGAAAATGCGGAACTGTGATGTAACGGAAAGATAAAACGAACGGAAGAAAAGGAACCAAGTAAATAAAAGAAAGCGTTCGCCTTACGAACTTATTGAATCTTTCTAATCACATAAATTTTCTATTTGCTGTGTACTTCCCGTAGTTTAAATTCCGTATATTGCCATCTCTTTTTTTAATCTTCAAATTTACTTGAGTTATAACATGAAATGTAGAAATGCTACATTTTTAGACGTAAAACTTTTTATTAATTACACCCTATTATTATTATATAAATCACAATTATTATACGTTTATTATTGCAACTTATAATTATAAATTAATGTTATTCGTGAATTATAATTATTATATTAATACGGATTTTGATGCGTGAAAAAGACTTTTGTCTTGCGACTCTTGAGATTTTTCTCATGAAGCAGAAGACGCGATCTTTTACTTTCACTTTTGTTCGGTTGGAAGAAAAATAATTTGTTAGTTATTAAATGTTGCAGTCAAGTTAAATTTTAATGGATGTTTGAAAACACGCATCCGTAAGCTCCTATTCTGATAACTACCTAACTAGATTTACGTGAAACTGTTCCCTCGTGTAAAATAGTGTTGACTGCAGTTGTAATAGTCTAATGTAATTCGCAAAACTCAGAGTTTTATCCCAGTGTTTGGGTACGAAGAAGTAGGAGCCAAATAAATTTAATTATTTTGAGATAAATTGATAAAATCAGAGCTCGTAATTTTATTTATATTAAAAAGTAAATTTTAATCACACTAAGTTATACCTCTTTCTCGATTCGAAATTTTGCGTCAAAAGACAAATAAAATTTTATAGCTGCATTTTATTTTTTACAATTTATTTTTTTATTGTTTCATTGATATTTCTTTTTTAAACTTATATTTTACTTATTGTCACGACAAACAAAAGATTCATTAACATTAATTAATTAAAAATGTAATTTGCATTTACCTTAGTATAAAGAAGCTCTCTCGAAATTCGACGGAAATGATTGTTGAGCAGCCAATAAAGAAAAGGATTCCAGAAACTGTTAGAGAGAGCCAGCCACGTGGCCAGGAAGTCGAGAAACGGTGGTGGCTTGCTTCCGGTGCAGGCTGCAACGACTTCCTGAATTGTCCATGGCGTGACCATGACGATGAAACCTAAACTCATTGCAGCCATTGTTCGCGAGGCTGAGGTCGACAATCGTCTCTCGTGGGCGAAAAGCTGAAATATGTAAGGCGTCTTCTCTGTACTGCTTTCATTTCGTTTAGGTGCCAACCTAGATACAATTCCTCGCGATAAAGCTACTTTCTGGGATGACTGATTCGCAGTCATTTGGACTTAGCGAACCCATAGACCCAAGCTCAATACTGCAAACCCTCACATACATTTACACATCATATCCACATATGTTTTTGTAGATGATAATGCAAGAAACATTTCAAGAAAAAGTGAAAGTAAGATACAACTTAATTTAAGAATATCTTCTAAATGTTTTATGCAATCTTGTTCGTAGAAGAGTATTTCTTATTCGCAGAATTGGAAGACAACGTAATATTTTAATTCAATAACTTAATTTGATATTTTATGATACTGATTTAAAATTCACTTTTATAATTTGTCAGAATACAAGGTAGAACATAATTTTATATATTTATTTAAAAAGACAGAATAATTAGAAATATCCATTATACATATAGAATGTATATTAAAATAAGCATATTGAAATATATATACGATGAACTATAGATCGTTTAAAAGGGATTTATAAGGGGTATGATATGATAATATGTCTTGGAATGTCAAGATCGAATAAGATATAACGAAGAAATTAATTTTTAACAGAATAGCGACGTTTCATTCTTCATTAAGTATTCTTCTTAGAAGATGGAACTCATCTCCTTAATAACTCTTTCGACTGATGAATTTTTGAAAAGAAAGTTGAGCTTCACATTGATTACTGTCGAGTTTTAGACTTTGGCTCTCGTATTTAATTACAGCGATCATACCGCGAACGAATATCTGAATCAAAGATTAAACAAGACTAGTTTCTTTTCTTTACATCAGACCCGAAATGTGACAGAAAACTTAACTTTGAAAACAAAGACTTAACTTTTAAATTCTATTTTCTAACATTTTTAGTATCATTATGACCTTACAAATAATGTTCTTAAAGTTTAAATTTTATCCCATAAAGAAGTTTTAAGTATACGGTGCATCTTTTAAAATCACCATCGACATCCCAAATCTATAACGCTCTGTCTTTCGGTATTCGCTAACGCAATTGTTCGGAAGAGTAACGGCCGCACATTATCGATATTTCCTTAAAAGCCCGCTGATCCGTCTCAAGAACTTTTGTGTTTCAATTACTTTTCCGTTCCCTAGATGATTACATTTTACAGTCGAGTCAGATAATATTTTTCTCAATAATACGTTGTGTTAATTAGCGCCATTTTAATATGAAATGAAATAATTAACATTTCTGTTCGTTACAAAGCAAAATGACATTCTCTGGGGAACAACGGGAGAAAATTAAAATATCTTTGAAGAACGAGGGAGCGACGTATACAATTGTAGAATCCACAACAATAAGATAAGATTTTTTATAATACTTGGAGAAACGTGTGACGCTTCGTCGAGCGGTAAATCCCTCACGCCGTTGCAGGGCTATAATCTAGAAAGCAGACGTAATGTCAGAAAAGATTCGGACGAATGGCTCTTAACGCGCGAAAGGCTTGCCGACGTGTCTCAGTCCCGACTCGTCCTTTAGGCCGGCTTGACACGGTTACGAAAGTCACTAAGCGCTAAGCTCGTCAGCATCAAAGCCTCTCGTCGTGCGGCAGTAAAAGGATTACGAATCTGCTCGTTTAGCTGGATCCGCTTCCACTCCCTTCACCCGCTGCCTTCTGCTTCTTCTTTTTCTCTTTCGTTCTCTTCGCATCCTTTCTACGTGGCATCTTCTATATGTAAGCTCTCTTTAAAAGTGTCGGGATTACAATGCCTAGACAGGTGTAAATCCGGTTGGTAAATGTAAAATTTTTTTAATGTCCGGTAAAACCGATCAAAGAGATACGTATTAAAATAGTTTCGCACTGAGTGAATGAAATATTGCCACAGAAAGAAATACTGTTACTATGCACGCTATTTTGGTATAAAGAGAAAAATATTAAAAGAATCGTATTCTTTAAGTAATATTTCTTAAAGGAGAATTTTTTTATTCATTAATATTTTATTACTTTCTTTATTTGAAAGTTGGAATAGATTAAAGCAGAGACTCGCGAGACATACTAGGGAAAGGCGGGGAAGAAGAAGACAAGAATCTAGACGGAAATGCCATCCGAGCCATTAGCATATCATGCTGGTGTTGGCAGCGGAAAGGCAAAGCGCGAGACAAACTATTCGGTCGAAGTATTAGCATTCCGGTTCGATTTATCGTCCTAACTTTAGCGGGCAGGAAATCCCGGTACTCTCTTTAACGTGGCATATATCTCGTACGTGTGCTGCCGTACCGCGACTATTCTTGCTGAGCTTATAACTCGTTAAACTTTCACTGTTACCCCCGTTGTTATAATGCAATAGAACTTTCGCCCTTCTCGTCCCCGATGAAATAAGAATCTTTATCGCGAGCTATCAAAACTCGGAATCGACTATTCAGTACGAATTGTGCAAATGAATGCAACTCTGTTAATATAACCCTTCCTTTACACGGTATATACCTACATATTTTAAGAGCATTTTCGAACTTCTCTTCTCACGGATTCTGCGATATAAGTTATGCAGAGTAACTTTTAGAAGAGATCAAAAGTCTCATCTATGCTAATGCTAAGTATTTACTCGAGAGATTCTTACTCTTAATGAAACTATGAAAAAAGAGTATTCTTCGCTATTGTTCCGCATGGAACCTTCAAAAATGAATTTTGTACAATTTGATTTTAAGCCAACCTAAACTTTATCTGCTACGGATTGAGTACGAAACGCAATGTGCATTGCAGAGTCATGATAATATTAATATCGTATAATGTATTAAATATTTTCCACTTTATTAAATTTATCACAGAGAATTTTACTTTATCGATCAATATTTCTCAATGTTATACATTTCGAATTTATGAATTTCTGCGAATATGGAGATTATCTATATATCATCGTTACATAGTAGTTTCAAAAGAAAATTGAAAGACCGTTTGAATGCGGTCAAGGAAAATAATCTGTCGGACAGACAAAAAATGATGCTTGCTGTACTATGGCTTATAAGATTACGAAGAATTGATGTACACACTGCAATATTTACGATATTATATATTGCAGGGATATTAAAGTGTAAATGATAAAGTATCAAAGAATTATACGTATGATTTTAGGGAGATTTGAAAATTAACTTAAAATTTGAAAATTAGCATAATATGTAAAATACAAAATATATTAATTTATCCTAAAATTATGTTTCAGTTTTCTTCTTATATATCGATAATATGATAAATGAGAAATTACAAGTTTTATGATATAGTACGTGTCAATTTACATTGTTGCAGTGCATAAGAGAAACACATGTAAGAAAGCTAAAGATTTGTGGTTTTAAGTAAACAATTATAACGAAGTAAATAAGCTTTTAATGCGGTTTATAATTCTAGAAATAATCGTATTATCACAGGAGATGGCTCAACATAGTATGCAGTGTTAAATTTATATATCTCTCCACATGCCATTCGCAGAATGTACGCATTTACAACAATGCAGACATTGTTCCCATCGTAATTATGCAAGGTGTTACCATTTTGAAGCAATCCGCGTAATATGTGAATGTGCATTATCAAAGAGATTATCTATTTATCAAAGCGCTTGCATATTATTTTTTTTAACATAATCATTAAAAAATTGTTTTAAAAAATATTTTTTATATTTTATTTTATAATATACTAAATCTTTATTTTCCGTGTATTACATCGTATACAAAACTATAAAGAGAATGTTACTCTGAATTCTGATTTGAATTATAGATCATATAAAGTAAGTCTTTGCACGAAGTAAAAACGCACTAGCATTAAAATAATATATTATTTAACAAGAATCAATAGTCCACTTCCACTGAAATAATCATTATTAATTGAAACCTGAACTTTGAATACGAATAGTATTTATATATAAAATGATTTTACATTTATTACGCCGATACTTGCGAACGTTCTAATTATAATCTAATTATCCAATGTATTATTTAGTTACGTATAGTTGGTGCATCATACAGAATTTTCGACTGTTAAATCGAGAACGTCCGTATAGGAAATAATTACGCTAGATAATTAAATACACGATAATGGGGATTGTGGGGAAATCATCATTATGTTTAATGAATACCTAGCGTTCAACCTCTTCTTTAATGTGAAATAATATTTCTACAACAGGTTACATATTATTAATAAATGAGCACTTAATGTTGCGCTTGAGAGGTAATTTTACAAATGTCTATAACAGTTTGCCACTTTTTTAACCATTTTTTTATAATAAGAATTTTTCCTGTTCGCAAAAATGTGTATATTTTTGGTAAAAACAGAATTTTTTATTAAATAAAAGTGGCGGTAACGATAAAAAAACTTTATTAGATGTTGTATTCATTATAAGGCTTGCAAAAAATGTAGTATTGGAAAATATTTATTCACAAAAGTTACCTTCTGTCATGTGTTATTAATTTTAAACAAAATGTGGGATATACTACTTTTGAATCTCTTTGTGGACAATTTGTCACCATTAAGTTTATTTACAGGCTATCACCGTCGTAATATTTTCCGATTATGTCAGAAATGAGTACGTTTCTGTTGAAATCCTTACGGAGTTTCGAATAAATATTCGCGCTGGCGAGACTTATGAGGCACTTTAGCGTGAATTGCGTTTAAATTACAAGTAAACGACGTGGATTAAGATGCGAGTGGGTGGAACTAATAAAGGACTCTGGCATACTTTTTTTTCGTTGTTATATTGTGATGGAAATAAGCTGACAGTGTCTCGTACGGGCCGTTCTTATCGCGCCATTAAAGTCTCGGTGGTTACGCACGAACTGCCGAGGATCTCTCTCCCTGTGGGTGAAGGCGCGAGAAAAAATAAATAAAATCTCATAAACGCCGTTCCAAAAGTCATTATTGCTGTTGGTTACAGTGCACGCCGCCTCGTAGAAAAAGCATTTTAAGTGGAAAATGCTTTCCCACCGCGAATACAAGTACCGGCACCTTGACACAAAGATTATAACATCTCCCGCAGGTGCAATCTCCTTGCAAAAATCTATCTTGTTCACACTGTAGGAAACACCATAATGTGTACGAGGAACTTTTGGTACTTTCCATTTTTACTTTTCGTAAAACTAGAAAACGCATTATATTCCACCGCTAAAATGTTCTGCTGCTGCAAACATCTAATCTGCTAAGTGATCTTTTAGAAATTAAATCATATTTTTTTAAAATTGCATATATGATTCAAATAAACATTGAAAGCACAAACATTAGCATTAAATATTTATAAACAGATTTACTACTATTAATTAATAAATTCTGCTATTTTTTTTTAGAAAAATTTAGCTTGCATGTCAAGAATTACATAATATATTTAATCGATTTGCACATTTGAGATTGCTATATTATGTGAAACGATTTTCTTCCGGTACATTAAAATACGTTTCAATGCGTCTCGATAACACTTGTATTCCTTGAGTATTCTTTTATTTATCGTTCGGGATAAATTATGTATTTGCTTAAAATATAGCATATCTATTTAACAAAATGCGAGAAGGAATTAATTTTTTATTAATAATAGCAAATAGTTATCAGTGAATTAAAGTATCTGAGTTTTAACAAAGATTGATTGAAAGGCGATATTTCTAATTAGATATAAATTAAAAACTCTCTAATAATTCCAACAATTTATTTGCATTTTTTGCTTTAGAAATTATATGCTTGATTAATCCACTTTTAAGATGATAGTAGAAAATGAAGAAGGCGCATATAGGATGTACTTTATTTAATCATGTACCGTGGTAAAATGCGGATAAAATAAAACTAATAAAAGTGAAGCATTAATGATTGAGGTATCGATATGGAAGAAGAGAAAGGACAAAGACGGAAAATCATCGGGATGATCCTCGATGCGGAAATCCACGAATTCAATCTGGAATCTCGAACCCATTCGAGTTCTCATTTGAGTCGTTCCACCTCGTTATCTCGCGATAAGTAGAAGCAAGATGAGGTACGAGAAGAACGAGTAAAATAGGATGAAGAAATTGAAGGCGGTTTTAGAACCCTTCGAATGCTCGGTGACCGTATGATATCCTTGTGAATTTCAAGTGACCTGTTAGATTCGACATCGTGGTCTGGACGTTATCCAACGTTGTCTTTTAATTTCTTTTTTATTCAGAGCGAAGATTGATTACTGATAATTATTGTTTAAATCTGTAGCTATAATTTACTTAACCGCCAAACTTTTAATTCTAGAGGCACTTTTCTTATATAAACCTGTTAGAGCAATTTCTAAGTTGCGGATGTTTCAAAATTTCTGGATAATTATTCTATCATTGCATTATAAAAGCTTTTATCTATTTTCGTCGTCGGAGTGTGATGTATGTTACACTTTAATGGTTCCTTTTAACTCTCAGTCAAAGTAATTTCTCCAAATGTATACCTTTTTATTACGGCAAAATGGCCATTGAAACTATTGAACTGTCGCTTTTGATATACAGTCCTCGACTTTGCACTCAGCTATAGTGCCTCGCAATGATTCGATTTTGATTGAAGTAAGTGGTCACTTCTCTTGCTGAAGAGCTCAAAAGAGGTACGGGAAAAATTTATATAATAATAATAATAATAATTTTCTAGNATTCTCTTTCTGTAATCATACATATATGATTTTAATTTTATAATATAATATATAATATATGTATACAACATAATTTAAACATAATATAGAACATAATTGAAAATACGCAACTTATATTAATTAACATTTATATGGCGAATTATTTATAGATCGTAACAGTCTTTTTGTTGCTTTGTTCTTTCCGAAAGTTTTACTAGAAAAGAAGTTTAAGAATCATCTCTGCAATAAGACAGTAGATTAGTTTGTTTCTCCGAACAGTAGTTATTTCCTTCCGGTTTTAGTCCGCAACCTATCATCGGTGAAATTTTGTTCTTTCGCGGCCGTGCATTCCGGAGGGAATAGTGGCAGCTTGGTTTGAGAATTGGATGGTATGGTCTAGGACAATAAGAACCCCGCATGTAAGAAAATCGTAACGGTACAAGGAGTTATCGGAGAATGTTATTGCTATAAAAGTAAGAACAACACCGTAAATATAGCGAATACATAATAATTTTATAATCTGTAAAAGTATGCTGAGCAATGTAAATAATTTTATTCGTCAGTTTTTAAACTCAGATATCTATACCAAATGTTAGAAAAATTTATATAGCATTGCCAATTCGTATTATTTATTTCGACATGATAAAATCATTACTAAACTCATTAAAATCAGCTAATTTGCTGATTAATTACATGTATTTGTTTCAGTGCTTGTTGACGATCTCAGATATAATGGCGTTCGTTTTTGTCTCTCTCGAATAAGTGGGGTATTGTTCTCCTTTTCTTTCTTTCGTGCTAAAAATCTCTCACACGTTGAGAATACCTTTAGAAGACATTCCCGCATCCATTGACCTACATCGAGATCACGTATCGTAAAAAACAAAGACAGATGATATAGGTGCGTCCAAATGGCGAGTTTTACTTACTACTAGCCAGCTTTCACATTTTTCATTAACTATAACGGCCATTGAACAGTTACGACTTTTTTTCCGAAAGATAGACTGGATTATGATTTTTTTCATATGCCAATTAATCAAAAAATATAAAAAAAGAAGAATATAATAAAACGTGATCTGATGATGCGGCGTTATAAAAAGCTAGATTCTAAAAGTTTAAACAGTGCTAAAAAGTTGTTGCCATGAGAGAAGTGGGTTGCAGGGATGTTTCACGCAAAATAAAACAAAATATAGTACAGAACGAGTTCTATTTCATCTTAATGAAGATTTAGTTGCGTTGCGAATATGAAATTTAAGTATGAAAGAATACTCGAGTTACTGCTTTGAAATTACAAACAAAAAAGACTAATTTTTTTAATAAGAATTTGTTGTAATGAATTTTTTTCTATTCTAAGATTCTATTATTCCATAATAATTTAAAACTTTATTACTAGCAAAATTATTTATTTGATTAATTATTAAACTATTATACTAAAGTAGTACATTATCTTATGTTAAATTATTGGATATATCACAAAAAGATTTATTAATTATATTAATTGTCTGAAACAAAGTGGTAATGTACGTGCAGTATTATTCTAGATCATAGAGGTTTATGTTCATTGCCGTTGTAACTACATACATGCCAATAAAAATATCGTTAACTTCACTATATCATAACAAAAGTAGTAAACTCTTTTTCTGACATTATTGCGGTAGCGTTGACAACAAAATCTAAAAATATTATAAACAAAGAAAAAAGTGGACTTATGCTGCTTGATATACAACGTGCAGTATATGAAAGATATGTCTGGTATAATATTTCTTTACCTTTTTACTTTTTTTTTTCTCTCTTTGTAACTCTTTATACTTTACAATCCATGCGACGCGAGATGCAGCAGTTTCAGCGTTCCTATGATAAATTGCATCAGGAAGTCTGAACGTCCAATAGTTTTCGATTCTAACAATTGCAATAATTTGCTTGAAAGCAAAGCATTCGTGTGTGTGTGGTCTGTAACCGGTGATTTCAGAACATTAATATCGCACGTCGGAGTAATCGATTCGGCCGATTCATTAATATCGTAAACTTACACGCCGTCGACAATGGTCGACGGACGTTGACCATGACATAAAGCATGAACGCCGCCCACGGGAAGTGGTTTCTGACCGTCGAGACTCGTCGTTGGGGACCGGGGGAGAGAAAGATTCTCACCCGCCCTCGGCCTGTAATTCCTCGTTCTGCCATCGTGCTCGCGCACTTAACCCATTTTGTCTCGAGATCCTGCCTACCCGGAAAATACGAGCCGGCAGCGGAAACGAGGGATGCATAACGATCCGTGGATTCCCGACCGATTACGGACCATTTTGCGATGGAGTACGGAAACGGACACACGCTTTAATGCGCGCTGTAATGCGCGTATGCGGAGGATCGGGTGGGACGATCTTTCGGTTGAAAGACGCGATTTTTCAGTCTCGTGGCATTCTAATTCGGATGCGTCCAAACCGCGGGTCACACCGCTTTGTCACAATGTCGCGTCGCATGGAACTTATTGTCGTGCAGCTAATGCGCTGTTAGCCCGCGTGTGAAGGAAATCATCTAAAAGAAGAAACGGATAGAATTTCTTGGCGACGGCACAGTAGACGGTGCAACCGCTTCAGGGACCGTCACTTGAACTGGGTTAATGATCGCACTGAGATGATTTATAATGATTAAGCCGTCGCGCGTTTTCATAGTGCTAGAGAGTAATTTTTCAAAGCTTCAACGACAGTAGATTAGGTAAAGCAATAATTCCTAATATCGTTTTTTTTTTAGTCTGCATTAAAATGTTAAAATCTCTAAAGACGTGACCTAAATTGCATGAAAATGATGGCGGAATGATTCAGCACCACCGCTTTTCATCCATACGACAGGTCGTTTGATGAATTTAGAATCGATTTATCTTAGAACGAATCTCTCCGTTCGGAAGCTGTCATTTGTAATCTATTGCACAAATATATTGCACGTTGAGTTATTGCTGTCATTATAATGTGACAACAATAATATAAAATTTTAGTTAAGATAAAAATAAATTATAGACTTTACGTTTCTATTTTCATAAAATTTCAAATCGAAGATTCACTATTACTCTCGATTAAATGATACATAAAGTAGATTGACTTTTAAGATTTTATCATTAAACGCACCGTTTGTCAGGAAGAAATGGCACAAGTTTCTTTAGGAACGTACTCCTAGGTTCTGATTGACTTAATCGGCGCGTCTTTAATTTTCTCGATTTACTCAGGTCTTAAACGCTTGACTTCTCAGCAGAGCTCTAGAGAATCGGTGAGACGACTTACGATGTCGAAACTGGAATCTAGAGTCTAAGTATAAATGGAATTAAAGTAGGATTATTGGATGCGAAGTTTGTTTAGTAGAGGTTTCGATGGTTTTTTATGGACGCAAAATAAAAATCACTTTGATTTAGAATTCTTTTGAAAAATATTTATTTTGTTTTTGAAGATTTCTATACATATATGTATAGAAATATATTCACTTTTTTTTAAAAAGACGTATTAAATCGATATTCGAAAGTCTCGAAGTATTGTTGCCTTTTTTCGCCGCGATGTTGATTGGTTTTTTCGCTTGGCTTATTTCGTATTGTAAGAGTAACCAATAAGACATGAAAATTATTTATTAATTTTTTGCTTTTGAAAATAATTTTTTGCTTCAGTTTTTAAAAAGTTACTTCATATTGGAGCTTCTTGTATAACTTTTTAAATATTAAAGCAAAAATGTTAGTTTTAGAAGCAAAAAATAGCAAAAATTAGTAAATAATTTTCATATCTTATTCATTACATTGTGATAATTTAGCTCAGATAGTTTAATATATAAGTACAATCAATGACTAACAGATTGCAACACTTTTTTTTAATGATTTTTGGAATGCGTAAAAATTTTGAGAATGCGGACTACTATCTTTGGATGCATATAGTAAGTGGATAGCTGTCAAAGTGATACAGAATCGACATATGGAAAAAAAGTGGAATCAAGAAATGCATTTGTATTTCGTGAAAAATTCTCAAGATACGTTTTTGATATTGTAAAATGATAATATAATGGAGTAAGTTTTGTTTTATACATTTATTCTGTATCGTTTTGACAGCTGTCAAAAATTGTCTATATGTATCCAGAGATAGTGATCCTCATTCTCAAAATTTTTACGCGTTCCAAAAATTATAAAAAGAAGTGTTGCAACCTTTTAGTCACCGACTATACATATATAATGTGTGATAGTTATTGTGACAGTTTTTGATAATTCGTTAAGTTATCAAGAAAGATTAAAGAATTAAAAAATTTTTAATCTTAAATATTTACAAAAATTATGTTTTATTGTACGATAATGAAGAATTTCGCAAGGCGCGCGTCCACCATGTATCATTAGTACATAAATATATGTATATGCATAAAAAGAGAGAGATTTTCAACTAACAATAAGAGGAAATATTGTAATGATATGAAAATATTAATGAATTATAACTTTAATATTAGATTAATAATAAGTTTATTAGTAAAACAAGTTTCCACTTAAAATTTCTTTGAAAAGTTTTAGTAACTTCGGAGATGTAAGTAACAGATTTTAAACTTTGTTCTGACAATAAAAAAGACATTAGGGGAAATAATTTCGCTACACAGAAGATTTTGATATAAAAAAGACATTAGAGGAAATGATTTCGCTACGTAGAAGATCTTCATTTTTTTTCTTATTGATGGCGCGACATCACTAAATACAAAGACACGGTAGAACACGGCGCAGAGAAAAAGAGGTGAAATAAGCAAATGCACCCAGTGGGAACAAGGTCGGAACTCTCTGGCCTCTTCGCAGGATGGTTCTGGCTAATGTCAAGATAAATGCGATTTCCTGGGATGGGAAACGCGGAGCAGAGGTGACGCGGGGGTGCAAGAAGAAAAATATTGTTTGCCGCGAAAACTGGGGCGCACATCCTGAAGAAGGGCGTTGGTAGTGGTTTGACCACGAAGGCGTCACGCGGGGATGAGGTGGAAAAAGCCAAAAGCACCCTCGGCTCTCGTGCCGGAGTAGCTTGCCAAAATTTCCAAGGCGTAAGATTCGTTTTTAGAACGGAATTAAGGGAAGGAAGCTTTTAGAATAGGGTTACTTAAATTGGGTCACAAGAATCCTTACGTCAATGGAAAAACGCTGCGAGGCTGATAATATACGATCCGTCCCTATGTATTTTCAACAGTAGATATTATTTATTCAGGAAAATATTTCGTGATATAAGTATGTTCCTTTTTTTCTTCCATCGAAAATATTACTTTGCATTTGCTTAGCTGCTGTTTCTCTACAAAAGTACCTATGAAATATTTATCTTCCATTAGTGCAATTTCCTTTAAAATCCGAGCTATATAATTCCAGCAAAGGAAATTGATACTTTCCAGAGTGCTTTCATGCTTATTTGCGCGAAATTAAAAATTGAAAGTATTAAATATTTATTATTGCATTCTTCAAACATTTAATATTTTAATAGCTATTAAATTTTTTCGCCGCAGTAGCTATGCCAAGTGTGAATTTAAAGAAATGTATATGCAAGCAGTCCGATTGTTATCATTTAGCGATGCTCGCTGCCGGACAATTATTCTTGACATATTCACGATCGCTCGTTTATTGAACACCATTCTCTCCTTGAATACACGACGATTCTCTGAATTCCATTTATTCAGAGGCCCTCGCCAGCTCGTGTTTGAATTCTACTTGGTATTGTTGAGCTTTCGCGACTATTTTCTAGGATTGGTAGATCGGCGGATAGAGCCAGTGTTGCCGTCGCGATCGCTCAATGTCTAGTGCATAGCTTTAGGCCAACGAGAACGACCTCAGGAGCTCGTTATCGTGGATGAATTCAATGCATCGCACAGACGACAGCGAGCGACAGCAAATTCAAGCGACGCTGGCTTAGCCGCGTTCGGACCATCCATCTTGCTTCGGATGGTTGTCCTCCCGGTAATGCCGAAGATACCGATCCAAGGAGGCCACCAGTGCGGTTTCTATCGGCGGAAGTTACGCGTCTTTCCGCGGATATCGGTTGGTTTACGAGCATTTCTCCCACTAACAATTCAGTCATTGCAGATCAGATACATCGATCTACCACGTATCTGAATCTTTAAATAAAACTTAGAAAATAAAATAGATCGGATTTTTTAATTTAATAGATTGGATCATAATAAATTACTATACTGAGAGTATTGCCCAATGAAAATAAGACCATATGTTTCTGCAGGATACAGTATACTATGTATTCTGATAATTAATTGGACAGATAGAAGACTTTTTATCTTATTTTATCTTTTATCTTATTAAGCACTTTGTAGATAATACTTTCAAGTTCGCAAAATTAAGTTTCTTCTTCGTGTAAAAAATTTTCTCATATAGATACATTCATAATAATAGATATTAATAATACATTTTATGTATTCGATAATTTCTTAATTTCGATATAGAGTGTCTATTAAAAATATTATTTTGCAAATAATGCAAAAATTAATATCCCGTTTTCATTTTGAGATAATTTATTACATTCAACAAGCTATTAATATTAGATAGATAAAAATACCTGATCTTTTTATTAGTATTATATATTTTTTTAAAATAGCTTTTATCAATTTGTATATTTTATTTGAATTGACGGTATTCCGCCCAGATCTCCAACATTAGGAGCATTTTCACACTACTATGTCCTATACGATATTCTTTGGCGGTAGTCCCTGTGACCTCGAAACAAATGTAGGTATTTGGCGTCTCCGTTTTAAGAGATATAGTGGTAGCAGGATTAGTCGATTTTGCCAACTGTCCCCGAATTCGTGTTCATTCGTTGCAAGATGTCTTCCATGTGAATTTACCGTGTTTCAACAGATTTAGAAACTAGTTTACGAGTTGCTGCTCTTTCGCGAGAATGAACTTGAGAATCTTACGTAAACTCTTGCATAAAGTTCTTCGGTATATCTGCTTGCAAGCTTTATAATTTCATTGCGTAATTTACTGGAGAACATGAACTTGACGTGAACAGCGAGTCGCGTTAAAACATAAAGTTTCGAAAGTGCCTGTTAAAGATTATTCTATACTATCTGCTTTAACAACTATACATATATATACATACATAATTCACACACACACGCATAGAGAGAACAGTCGATATATCAACGGTATTGATATAGACGCGAACTTAATTCTAAAACTAATGTAATTACACATTATTATGTAATAGTTGTTATTTATGTAAAGTTATTTAAAGAAGAAAATAATCATTATATCAGGGTGATAACGTGATTCTTTTTAACTGTTATAAATGTATATGAAAGGCAGTAAACAATTATTTAATTTGCAGACTATCAGTTTTGCAATTCATACCGTGCAACGCACTTTGTACGCACCAAATTATTTAGCAATGTATGTAGTATTTTCCTTTCATATTTTGACGGGATTGTTTTGTTGATTATCGCCAAACAAATTGCTTGTCGATTTGAATTTCATTTCATCAAAGGGAACAAACTTGACTTACCCTTTCTATATGGCCGCCACTAACGACCTCCGGCGTGTTAACACAGACTACTCTTTTCAAGCGTAGTTTGTTAACGTGAAAGGCCGAGCCGTAGCAGTACATCAGCACCATCGTAGTCGGGAAATAAAAACAGCAACACGCCAGAATCCTGAAAAAGGAGATACGATAAAGAGCATTTTCCGGTCCAGAAAAGCAGTAATTAGCGCGTCATATACGAGCGGGAATATAAAGTGATATATAGCGAAGATGATATCGCGCGAACGCAATAAAATTATATTTATACAAGCAGACTGCGCGAAATCTGATGATACGTGCATAAAGTTTACATTAATATCTATAACACAATAAAAACATAAGCATCCAGTTCAACTTTCTATACTATAAATTAACGTAATTAATGTGCTTTGTAATGGACTTTGCGAAAATTTACTCGCATAACTCGAGAGCATTTAAATTATCTTAAACTTTTTTACTCGTTTACTCCCACAGCAACGTTTACAAACGCCGTGATATAAATGGATAATTCCGTTTGTGAACAAATGTGGCGAGATAGTTTCTAAACTACCGACCCGATAAAAACATTACGGTAGTTCGAAGGGACGGTCTTTCGTATTTAGTACCGGTTTAGGTCAGACTTTAAGCGCACCAGCAGGGAACATTAACGTAGATATATCGCTATCTTTCACGGTTGATCGCCTCGCTATTCCTCCCAAGGCGATCGACCGCATTACGGCGTTCTCGACATTAAATTGTAATTGTCCACAATTGGTCACTGGCATCGTGAACAAATGCGACGAGCAAGATCGTGAAATGTCAGGCTTATCATCGGCGTTCTCTATGGCGATACCTAAGGGACGCTCTAGCGAAGAAGGGGTCGCAGGCAAGGAGGCCAGATCCGTTGAAGTAGTAACCACCTCTGGGGAGTACTAGAACCCCGAAAATTGCCACGCTCGCTATCCAAGTGGTCGACATCACTGCCACGCAGCCCTGCCGCATGTAATACTGTGTCAACATAGACAGAAAACGATCACTCTTTCGCGCCCATACACCGAGCATTTTATGGATATGATGTACGTGTGTATGCATATGTGTATTTACCTCTGTATTTTCTATCGGCCAGTACCGAGGCTTGTTTGCACACATTCTATATTTCGTGGCGTAGTATATCACGCGCCGTTTATTCAAACGATTACTGTTTTTTTTATTGGAAATCTCAGAGGGTATCTCTGTCAATCTTCTATTAGACATATGTTTGAATGAAACATCTAATAATAATATGTAACAGATAGTGCAATGTATTTTATCGAACATATATGTAAAATGTGTAATTTTTGAAATAATGATTCAAGAAAAATGTATGCAAATAGCCTCGAATTAAATATAAATGTAATACATTGTAAATATTGAAGTAAAACATGAAAAGAAAGTAATACAAAGTTTGCCGTTTTTCAAAAAATGTGTATTTCAAGCTAATATTAAACGAAAATTTAAAAAAATGCATAAGAAATATGATTATTCTTAAGAGTATAAATAATTACTTATAATAATAAAACCATAAGTCTATACTGTATGTTATTTCTGATTAGAATTTAAAAATTCTACAAATGTTAAAAGTTATCTTTTAAAAACGTCGATCACGATCGAAAACGATCGATTATATTTTTAAGTGCGTTACTTTAGTGAAGTCATTGAACCTTTATCTGATCAAATCTCGCAAATAAAGAAAGTTCCACGGACGAGTTTTATCGATGGCACTTTTTACGGCACAAATCCGGTGTGTTAAGTATCATCAAGATTAACCTCGTTCTGATCCCAGAAAACGATCAATGAAATGACACTCGACCTTACTGTTCCCCAAGTAGTAAGGATCGATGCTTGTGCGACATACTCTTTTCCCTTATTACAGTGAACTGTTAACTCAAAAAAATTATTTAAAAAATACAGAAATATATTAAAATATATTGAAATATCATAGATGATAGTAATCATGATAAAAAAATATTTTATACATATTATATAAAAATATTTTTATAATAATACGAGAATATTTCTGATTATAAATATTTTATGATATGTATGATATATGAAATAAATTACTTTTCTTATGCATTTTTTCATTATTTCCTCATTTAATAAATACAAGGTAACGCCATGAAGTGTGCAAATTTAATATATGCAAATACACTTAATCTAAGACATCGAGAACAGGCAAACTTAATGGTGTGAATTTCCTCTTCTTCATGTTTAACTTCAAAATTTACTATTCATCAGCACATAAAAGCTTTCATGTGTTTTTGTATATGTTGAGAAACAAATTATTATTTATAAAATCAATTGAATATTTATCATTTAAATTATTTATGGATTATATAATAATATATATTTTATTAATATAATATTACGAAATACATTATATAGGATTATCACGAATATTATGAGAAGAATTTTACAATGGATTGTGATTATGTGAAAATCATACCTAATCATAAATAATATTTCAAGAAATATTAAAAATTTACTAATAATGAACCAAAAATAATATGAACGTCATTTTAGATTTTACAAGACGTATGGAAGTTACGAGATGCATTCTGAGTTGAGAATCCCTGAAAATACTATTGAAGATATTATCGACGTAAATGGTGTAAAGGCTGATATTCGCCGCGCATTGTGAACATCAGAAACAAAGGACTAAAGACCAAGTTGCTGCGAACTTTAACCTAAATATGGCTGAATATTGTACCAAATATGATTGAAATGAGTAAAGCTGATATAACACGAACTTTTATCTGCAAACTAATACAGTATGATAAAAGCAAATGTGAAATCGAAATTGAGATGCAACAGCCTCTATCGATCGGACATAAAAAGAGACAGTCGAGATCTGCCAGAATTCGATGAGCGGCCAAACGTTCGATAGGCGGAAAATTACGGAATGAATGGAAGACACGACTCAGCGATTCGTCAATGTCTTTTTTTTTTCTCTGATTTTTATACATTGTGCTGACTTTTTCATTTTAGCGATTGTGCAAATAACAATTCCATTATTCTATTCTTTACTGTGCAATCGCGTTTGATGGTCCATTGTGAAGAAAAGAACAAATCAAGATATAATAACATTAACATTGATTATTTATAAAAAGTACATTGCTCTTGTTCACTTTTAAAAGAGGCGTGTTAAATCGATATTCGAAAATCTCGAAGTATTGTTGCCTCTTTATATTATATTGCCTCTTTTTCGCGATGCTGATTGGTTTTCTTGCTTGGCTTACTTTGTATTGCGAGAGTAATCAATAAGACATAATTATTTGCTAATTTTTTGCTTTTAAAAATAATTCTTTGCTTCGCTTTTTAAAAAGTTATTTGAGTTATCGAGCCTCTTGTAAATTTTTAGTTAAAAATTTTTAAATCTTAAATCTTTACAAAAATTAAGTTTTATGATATAATAACAAAAAATTTCATACGCGAAGCGCGCGTCCACTACCACTAGTAAATATAAATTGTAGATAAAATAATAAACAGTAGCAACATATTCACAAATATATTGGTTGCAAATCTATAAATCTTTAATTAATCCTGGAATATTTTATATATCATAATTGAGGTTTACAAGAATAATAAACTTTATTTCAATAATTGTGTAAAACTCGTGTAGAATTATAGAAAAGTATCTATAAATAAAAATTATTATTTAATAGATTAAAACAATATTAAGATAAAATGTAAGTGACCAAGGAATTGCATATTTTCCGAAACAAAAGGAGAACTGTAAGAATGGCGGAAGATATATGTATTGAAAGGTGAGCCAAAAAGTCCGATGTGGGTAGCGCTGGAAAACCGCATTCTTTGAAGTCAGTGAGTTTGTCGGTGGTATGTACAAAAGGGTTCAGAACTATCTTGAATTCCTTCTCGCTTTTGAATAAAAATAACTAATTCTTCTTTTAGTGAATTTTTTTTAAAGCTCCTTTAATCAAAGCAGTTAATTGAAATGATCTCAATTGATTTTTTTATTTAGATTGAATTTATCTGACATCTTTCTCTTAACAATTTAAAAGTCAAAAATATGGACATTTTTGAACCGTTCTGTACTTGTCTTTACTGCACGTAAATTTCGTCCTAGCTACGCGATTTATTGCTACGGTAGCGGGAATAGAAGGATACGTGGTAGACGAATGATAGGCCGCGTTGGCACTTTGCATTCTGATGCGCTTTTAAATCTCCGAAATTCATTTTGGCGGTTAAGCCAGAGTAAACTGATGCACACGTCCGAGCTTCGACAAACCGTAGTGTGAAACCACAGGCGTGTTACGGATAGCACAGGAGAGAATCCTACTAATGTCGCTCATGAACTTTGCAGTCGCAACGGTGCAAAAGTTGCCTTTAGAACGCTTCTGTTGCCGCTGTTCGAGGAAAGTGATGCAAAATTACTGAATTATATTAACTTGCGGTAATCGACAGGCCAAAATTTCAGAAGCAATCTAATAGATTAAGAGGTTCCTGGTGTGCTCAAATAAGTTAGTTTCGACGAGCTTTGTTTTCAAAAATTGATATAATTATATTACATGAAACATATTTTAACTCGCAGTCCGCAATGACTTTCAGCGTATTACTATTCAGATTTGATTTCCTACGTAAAGTATTTAAAAGAGAATTAGGAGAGAGAAACACATATATAGACGATATATAAATGCATTCTGCGATTTTTAAGTTATTAAAAAAAGAGTAAAATAAAAAATTATATGTATACAATATTTCATTTATAAAAGCAACGCGAATGTGTGCGCTTATTTGATTTTCACACTCTTTCGTTATGCTAACAAAACAGAAACGATCGTTATTATTTTTATTTCATTGCTGAGTAGCGTGAGATATCCTAGATTCCAAAGAGACTAAGAGATTATTTTTTGAAATGAATTCCTACTGTCTATTCTGTTAAGCTTTCAATCTTTTTTAATATTCATTTCAATGGCTCGCGCACGTATGTCTATGCATATATGTATAAAACTATGTAATATATGATATGTAAAGGATTGAGAAAAATATGAACGTCGGAATATCGATATTTTAACTGTGCCGATATTAAACTTTTGAAGGCAACATATAATGAGAAATATCTTTAGCTTTTAAACTCATATGATTACGGACGAATGATATCGGATCGTCATATCTTATGAATAAAATAATTGTAACATGTAACGAGAAATATTTTCATTTTTTAGACTCATGAATATAAAAATTCTCATATTATATTCATGAATGAAGTGATTGTATCAATAGCCAATTCACGATGGATTCTATTTTCTTGTAAATTCAAACGAATTGAAAAGGTTTCGCTAATACCTGCCATTTTCATTGAGTAACGGTTATTTTAATCTGAAACGACAATTGTCTGCAATCAATCAACTATTCGTTCATTCACTTCATATCGTGTTTAACAAGAGTAAATTTATACTGTTGATAGATTGAATAAATTGAGAAAATTATTGGGAGAATGAATTTCTGTAGATAGAAGAAATGCTTGAAACAAGTGACATCGATTGGTACAAAATTCTGTTTGGAACATTCATATAAGATTCGCGTTTGTTTCTACGATAGTAAAAATTCAAAAGTCACGAGGGAAATTTTTTACGTATTCAAACATTAATCCAAAAGTATAATTTAAGGGAAAAAACAAATATTTTGTCTCTTTCTCTCTTAACATTTATAATAATAAAAAATTACATAATTTTATTATAAAAGAAAAATAAGAAAAGGTAATTATTGATATGGATAAAGTAATACTTTCTGAAAACAATTGAAATTTAAATATTTTATATTAAAAGCAAAAAATATATACTTGAAAACATGAGTAATTTATAATAAAGAGTATATATTAGAAATGCTGTAACTTGTTACAATATTATTACAATATCCATAAGCGAGCAAAATGTGTAAGAATCCATGGAGAGTTAATAGATTAATAGGTAATGAGTGTATATAGACAGTAAAATAGCTTACCCTTTTAGAAGAGTGCTTGTGATAGCGATGAGGGTGTAGCATGCAAACATAACGGTCGATTGCCATGCAGACGAGGATAACAGCGCTCTGTTGAGTCAAAGCGCCTCTAAGAAGTGCCTGGAACAGTAAAAGTTTCCGAAAGAGCAAACGAGATTCTTCAGGAGTGCCGCGCACTCTCTACCTCTCTCTTTCTCAGTTTTTTTTCAAATGAAATAAGTTATAACTTCTTGGAAAAGTGCATAGGTCGACAAGCAGCGAGACAAGTCAGATAGGCGAGAAGTTTTGATGAGTTGCAGACGAAAATATCGAAAGAAAATCAACTTATAAGCAGCTCTCATCATTACGTTCATTTTAGTTTTCTATAAGTCGTCAGATAAATATTTCTTGATTTGTCAAGAGAAAGTAATGAAAGTAGGATACAGATCGTATAAATCTATTAATAATTTATTAACATTAATTTAATAATACAAAGTATAATAAGATTTAATAATATAAGAATATTATTAACATTAATTTAATATAATAAGTATAATAAGATTTAATAATATAAGAATATTATTAACATTAATTTAATATAATAATATAAATAAAATGTAATAATATAAATATACGTATATAATATAAATACTGATTCACAGATTGATAATAATTTTGCACGAATAATAATAATTTTGATTGAATTGTCGATTGATTTGTCTATCCTAGAGATACATCTTTCCTGAATATAGTAAAATAATCAGGATTTTACCGTTGACGAGCGGCAGCTTGCGGTTTACCGCTGATACCACAACGCTTTGCGGTAATTTTGCATCGAACATCGGAATTCGCGTGAGAATCATTGTTACCTCAATTTGAGGGTATAGGCAGAGGCAGAATCATCTAATTAATTGCTACAGGTCAACAGCGAAGATTGGCTTAATTAACATTACAGCGTCACTGATTATTTACGCTGATGTCTGGTGTAGACGATGTTACAATTACGTCGCACACATTTCACTGTACGAGAAATCGTTAGTAAGCTCTATAAACCTGGTGCCGAGACCGTGCTGTAATTAAATGTCACGCTCGAATAAAAAAGGACCGCATTCATCACCGCGCAATGTTGCTTCCGCGCCGTTGCACTTATCTGCCTGTGAGTCCGCGATTAAATAGTGTGACGTAGTTTTTGTAAATTCCGCGCATGCGAGAGGTTAAAATTGAATTTACGCATGTTAATTGCAATGAAATTGTAGAACATGGTTTCGTAAATTCCAGAAATTAATAACAAACGTTATTACCAACGTTAGTGAAACACAGTTGGTTGGCTCAATTGCTGTAATAAAGTAATTAAGATAAAGGGATCAAATAATATGAATCCACGATGGATTCCCGTTTAATTAGATTTTAATTAGATATACAAGTATAAATTATCTTCTCTCTTAAATTGAAAGTAATAAGTAGCTTCTATATTTCTCAGAAGAGAACTTTTATTGAAGATTGTAAGTATCATTATTTATTAATTAACGTTTATTTCGTGATATTGTGCGCAAGTGACATTCGATGGCTTATATATTGGTAGCAATGTATCGATTACAGGCATGTAACTGGTCAATTTCTCGTAATTTGGTCTGCGAATGGACTGTCGGCAAACGCTAATTTGTTCTCCAAACGTACATACATTACACGAAACAAGCTGTCAGACAGCGAGCAAATTGCCAGGATCACCGCCAGCCCTTTCATCCAATTGAAACCAACTATCTCTACGACTCTGCGGTAAGAGAAACGCAATCACAACTGTAAATTAACGGACATCTACTTCAGAATTTAGACTTCTGTCTTTCCTAATACTATTTTTTTTTTATAAATATTTAAATTAATCTTTAACATTTCAAATATATATATTATTAAGCTTGCTAAGCAATAAGTTAGCATTATATAAAAAATACAATTCAAAAAGATTTATCTAAAACATTGAATTTAGATTTTGATTTCTTAAATACTATATATTATTACTATACACAAATCAGATAAATTCCAGAGAAATAAAAAATTATTTACACGTTAAGAATTTATCCCTTAAAAAAATTATTTATAGGCATGCAAACATGTATAAAAGTTATTTTATACTTTTTTTTGGTTCCGTAAAATAAAGTTGATAAGATAAGGAAAGAAGTAAGTGCAGTAAAGGCACTCATATAACGCAAACCCGACTACAGTACATACATTCAACCACATATTGAGCAATCTCGTAGCTATCTACTGACATCAGTTGTGTCGTTTGAGTCCGATACATTGGACTACTTTGAAGCGGGACAGTTGGGACGTAACGAGATGTACACTATCGCGATTCGGGACTTGCACTATCCGGCAGGTGCCGCGAGAGACAGGCGAAACAGAGGCACGATTCGATCTCGGGGAAAGGAAAACGATCCCGCATAACGCGAGCCGCCGAAGGCGACAGCTTGATTCGATGAATCAGTGACGCCGATGTAGCCATAAAGAAATGACAAGACGAGGGTGCGAGTGTACCAAGTACACGTTTAAGATGGTTACCATGGTGACCGTTGGCGTATGGCCAGGAAAAAGCTCTGATAATCTAAAGGGGCCAGGATCGGTCTGGCCTTGTTTCGAGGCCATCTCCGGAACACTCTCACGGAAGACCTTAACCGAATATTTTCGCCACAAGCTAACTTATATATCCGTGCAACCACTAAACCCTTTGCCGTCATCGTCGTCCTCATCGTCGGATCGTAGCGGAGGTTTTAATGGAACATCGGGCTAACTTTTATCCAGCCACGATCAGAATAATTGGTATAACGAGTTTGATCCCTTGGTTCGTCGCACCGAGAAATACCATCGAGAAATAACGGCGAGTGCGCTGGAGTTTCACAAAATTGCATTTACTCTGAAACGACCTTGGGCCGATTGCAGTAGCGCGTTACAACGTGCATCCTTTTAGCAGAGAACGCTCGCTTTTTGTCGAAATTCAGTGGAGCTTGGGCGAACGTGAGCGTTCAATTGTGAAAATTTCACACCACCAGTGTAAACAATGGAAAATAAAGTTAACAATCAGGCAGCGTTGACTTTTACTCGACAATGGTAGTTTCGAGGTGCCAATGGCAACGATTTATTCTATTTTCATGGGATTTCTGTGCACGTACGCTATTGAGAATCTGAAGCACGTCACTGTCACGTCATGCGCACAAAACGTGCCGCATCTCTCGTAGAAACTTGCGATCGCCTCTCTTAACGTGATATAATTCCTCACTCGTCGCCAATAAATAAAACGGGCATCGGCACGATAATGCGCGACTGGGGGCGTACACCTGGAATTGTGGAATATTAAATTCGCAATCGCATTACTGCCACGGTGGCGCAAGAATTTTTCAGGTCGGTTTACGCCGCGAAAAAGAAAAAAAGAAAACGATGTCGTGAAGTGATGAACAGCGTTAGTGCTTGGGCGACATCGTAGCTCCTTCTGATAAGTAATGACGTTATGCACCTAAATATAGGTAGAGAACGTTGGGAAATTTACCAATAGACGATTTGGAGTTCGTTTTATATCAATTATAATTAACGAACAGACTTGTAATAGAATTCCACCGTTTATTTTAGGGATAATATTGCGAATAGAAAAGATTAAATTTCAACACATTAAAAATTGCAGGTTTTTTAATTAATGTTTATTAAATGTTTAATTAATGTTTATTAAAAAATAAAATAATTATTCTTCATTTATATTATGAAAAAAATTTTTTTTTTCAAAAAGATAATTTTAATTGCATTAAAAAACTTTCGACATTAAAATTAAAATAAAGATAGAGAAAAACAGATAATACAGATATTAATTTGAATTATATAGTAATTATTATTACAATTCACTTGAAACGTTTACATTTTTATAAATTTTAGATAAATGAATGTTATAAAAGTTAAATTTATAATAAAATATAATTCAAGTTATATATTATAATATCTGCATTAACTGTCACTGCCTGTTTTTCTATTTTTACATTAAAAAATTGTTATAATAAAAATCACTGCATTGTCTAAGGAGTTAATAATGGTATTATAATACACTAAACGTATTACAAGTAGCAGTCATCATAACATGATAACAACAGTAATTGTCTTCAGTGATCCCTGGCACATCACTGAGCAAGAACAAGTAGCGTACTAGTTTATCGAAGTTTATAGTTTGGTTTCTAGCGGATATCTGAATACACAAATCCATCGCGACCCGGGGTTATCGCGTAGACTCGAGAGATTTGTTGCCACTAAGAATAGACTCTATGAATATCGAGTGGCTGGAGACGATTTACCATTCTGCAATACCTAGAACGCGCGGTTTCCATGTCATTCTCACACTCTTTCCCGACGGAGCAATTGTCAACGCGCTGTAATCGACCCGTTCTCAATTATGTTTCTCTACGGGCGATACTCGATAAATGTACGTGCAGTCTCAAGAGTTAAAACTGCATAGGTATCTCAAAGATTTCAAATAAAAAATTTAAATTCACAGTACTAAAATTTTTAAGTGGGACAGGGTTAACAAAAAAGCTCAAAGCTCGTTTATCCCTTTTGCAGCAAAAGCGATGTAATCGCTTAGTCAAAGCGTCATAATTTTTTGAGTAACATCGTGGCACAGAACATCGCACATTGCGTCTCTCTTTTCATATTTCTTGCTATATATCGTAATATGTGATAAATGCATTTCAAATAAGAGCAATGTTTCGTTTAATAATCGAATATTACCGCTTGTTATTGTAACGAGTAGGTACGAATGCTCTTTCGACCGATCGTTTAAAATGAGTGGAATGTAATTAATCGGCCGTTTACGCGGTAGAATATTAAACACTATTATTCCCGAGGGATCCTTCTAATACATAATTAAACTATTAGCTGATCGCGAATTCAATTGCATACAACTGTCGTCGTTGTGCCACGGTGAAAAGAATACAGAATCGAAACTGCGAGCACGCCACTTTTATTCCCTGATCACGTAAAGTTTTACACGTTCGTCTGAAACTTTACTTGTTTACACGTACTCTTTCTCGTTTGCCAGAGCGGTCTGGTGGACTATCAACACTATCGTTACATCCTCGGGGTTAATAGATTCGTACGAGTTTCTCTTTGTGCTAACAGGATGCTTGCTGCGCCCGTATCGAATCGAGTGCTACTACTTTCGTTCGTCTATCAAGACTGGTTAATAATTAATGAGATTGCACGGCTCTACATTCATGTTTATAAAATTTCTCTTAGGAGAAAAGAAGAGAAGAAAGAACTTTCAGAAAATCTCGAGAGATTTTAAGAATGCAAATATAAAATATGAAAGAAAGTGGCATGCACAATTTGAAATATAACAGTATATATGGAATGTTGTATCATATGCGAAAGATGTAACAAGAGCATGAAACAAGACTTCTACTTGAGTTTGAGATGTTAACCTTCCATTGTTCCCATATCCATTTGAGAGATATATGGATAAAGAGAGTGAACATAAGAAATTCACGCGATATGTCTCCGAGGCGAAAGTATTTGTACATACGTAGGAACATTATCCTTATGGTCTTATGAAATTCCTGCAGGTGTCGAGGTCTCTGATTTTCTATTTCGAAAGTCGATGGTTCTCGTAAAGTTTTATAGGATCGTCCGTAGCATCGAGTCTTATCTGAATTTCTACGCGGCTGTTACACATTTCAATATGTATATGTATTACACAAGCACGAAAACAGCTTTTTCTTCGAAATATGCGCTATCAGAGTCGTGATATTTTATCTCTATGTAAAAAGAATCGGAACTTGCAAAAAGAGAGAATTGAGAGAATTATCGTATATTTAGTTTTTTTTTTGCGTCATATTAATGCATATCAGTAATGATTTGAGGTATACATAGAAACATTTGATTTAGAAAAATATATATCTATTAGCTAAAAGATAATAAGAATGTAGCATATATACATATCTTACATTATTTTGTTCTTTGAATTTTTTTATGCAACATATTTTTCTAATTATTAAATATCTGTATTCTGCATCTGTTTATTAATTTTCTACCACTTGCCCTGCTTGGTCTTACTAATTGTACCACGTTTCTACCAAATTTGCAATCTATTTCCAACTACACAGGAACTTGCTTTCTCCGCGCTTATTAATTCTCTTTGCTTATAGTCTCTACTTGCTACTGCATTATCTTGTATTCTTTTTAGTCATTCACCGTCCTATTACTCATCTCATTCTTTGTGCGAGTCTCTTTTTAAGATAGAATCTCGAGAAGTAATTTAACAATAATACTAGTTATTAATGTACACGTTGTAAATGAATGAATCCTTTCTACTATATCTAAAGAATATATATCTTTTTATTTCGTAAACTCTCATAGACCATTCCATTAACTTTGATAAAAAATATTAATCTCTGAATAAAAATACAAATCTTCTTTAATTTTAAAATACAAATATAATACAAGTATTTTAATTGCAAATTGGAAAAGCTATTGTTAAATTTTTCAAAAAACATAAATCTTTCAGAATTAATAATTTAATTTTATTAATATTTAATTATTATATATAATTAATTAATTTTATTTTACTTCACAGGATTTGATCGATGTTTAATGTTTTTATTGCAATTTGTATAAGGATAATTGTAATTTGTATAAGTCTCCATTCAAGATGATATCCATATCTCATTGCATATTTACATTAAATTTGCATATAGTCGTGACGTTCAACGAAAGTGACGTAGAGCGTAAGATCCTAATGGTAACAGACTGTTTTGACACAATATCATGCATGTTTCTAGAAATGCAAAGCCGAAACATCGGAAGACATCAACATCTTAGATATCAGAAAGGTATTTCTGATATAACGCGACATGTATCTATATGTAGTACGAGTCTTATCGAGGAAATGCGGAAAGATGATTTGTTGTTATGGGTATGGCTATAACTTATGATATTCAGATAAAAGTAATACTGTATTCTCTATTTCTACATTATATATATGTATGTGTTATATATTAATATCACATACATTTCTATATTATATATATGTATGTGATATATATTAATATCCAATATACTATCACAAATCTATTATTTTTCTATTATCTATTTCATCTATAGGAATACGCAAATACAGAAATAAATTAATGAAAATTTATTTTAATTGTATACTCCACGTTCAATTAACATGCAGCATCAATTATACGGTTTCGAGAAAACATTAATATAAATAAAATTATCACAGCTAAAATATACTATATCATATTTCTGCGCTAACGAGGAGATTCCTGTCACGGCTTCCTTATTAAACTTTCGTAACATTTTATTATTACGCGCAGTTACTAAAATTAATTATCTCAACATTTTATTATGAAAATATGTTCTGTATTTTATATCAATATATCATAAAGTTAATTAACAGTTATCATATTAAATAATTGGAGCAGCAAAGCAATACGGATATTACACAACATCCTCGATTTTTGTTATTAAAAAATAATAAATTTTCTAACATACAATTAATTGTGACAGGTAACAAATATTTATTATAAATTGCACGGAAAGTTGCATTTAGTTTATATATAAACTTGTGTTTAGTAATTTCGCGCATGGCATTACAGTAATTTCCCGTTTCGGCTAGATAAGCAAATACCACGAAATTCGAGATCTGTCGACGAAACGGCGCATTCCGAATTTAGCACGTGCGAAATGAAGAAATATACGGTCACAAATCAGACCGTTACCTCAGAAGATGGCATAGAGGACGAGGAGGAGGGATCGGAGGGAAAGGAGCAATGCGTAAAGATTATCGCCAGGAACTCCGATAACGTCGCAGCCGCCGACTGGTGGAGGAAATGGCGGAAGAAGTACCGGCTGCCGGAAGTGCAGCCACGAGTTTCAAACGATAATAATTTCCTGCCAAGCATCGCGAACACCATTCCAAGATTTCCTACAAATTCCTCGATTTCTGGCAAAGAAAAGCTGTCGAGGTTATTGAACGGGTCTTTAATGCGCAATGCTATAAGTAATATCGTAATCCCCCCCAACGTTACATTTAAATTAATATTCATTATGACGAAATATATATAAAAAAATATAATGTCGATATAAAATATACTATCAAATTATTAACAAATTATTATATGTTCATGTAGCGTTAATTAAAGCAGGATAATAAACGTTGATAATTTCTCAAAAAAACGATACCAACACGATTCGCAAGATAAATATAAATGTTCAAGGATAAAGAAAGTAATGATACACATTGTAAAAGTTACCTGAATTTGACAGACAACTTCGCCATACGGCCAGCATCCGTAAACAGCTGGTAAGAAACCGAAAGGCGTCACTAAAAGACCAATCGCTAGATCGTTGCTCGCTAAGCTCGTCAGCAAATATCTGGGCTGGAAGAAAATTGAGGAGAACCTGTTGATCGTCTTGGTCAGTGTCAACGGACATTGTTACCGAAACGGTTGAATTGTTGTGTAATGTGCGCGACATTAACTGTGTCATGAGGTGTATAGCGATGGGAAATATCGATTGACTTTAACGAAAACTCCCTTTGGCTAACTATGAACCATTTCTACAAGCATCAGTTAAGATTAGTTGATTTAACTAATTCCTTCATTTAACATTGAATTAAATTTATTTTTAATTAATGCTTGTGGAAATTTACGTGTACAATAATATAAATTTAACATTTTAGATCCAGTAAAAAATGTGTTTCCAGTTGTTAAAGTTGTTAATGTGATTTTAACTTTCTGTCTTTGCAATATTACTATCTACTCCGCTAATAATCGTATGGAAATTCGAAGTTACTTTCGTATACATATTTAGTAGGCTATGTAACTTTTACATATACATAAATTAGATCTGAGAGGACGAAGTCGCTAGGAGAAGAAAAACCGAGAAGGAGCCGGAAAGAGCAATACAGAAAAGTTAAACATCATTAGTGACAATATATCTACGGCGTAAGAGATTGTATATTTCCTGATACCAAAGTGAGATAAAATGCTTGTTAAGAATTTTTAAAAAGCATTTAAACTAGATGTCACATCGGAATAAGGATATATTTTATATACATGTTATATAGCTGCAGAAATAACCAATATAACCACCAATAAATTTAATAGAATCTATTCAGAAAAATTTACATATTCATGCGGTGAAAATCGATGAATGCTAAAGAACGATATACTGCATTTTAATAAAGTTTTCAATTTTACGTATTTTACGTTAGAAAACTTTACGTTAGAAAATTTTACATTAATCAAATAAATAAAGGATGAAACGTTTACTCGCTAATGTAAAATTTTTTGTGGATATCATCAGTTTCTATGAAACTCAACGGTACTCATTTAGAATCCAGAAACATGACTGTCCCGTATTCTGTAGCTAGCTAACCACTTCAGACTGATTTACATAGGAAGAAGAGGAAAATGGAGAAAATACCTTCCATCACAGACTGTGAGTTATGGTACTGACTGAAACCTTCGTACATTCGCGTAACTGATATTTTACCTACCATAATCTTTTCATAAGATACAAAACAAATATAATATTAATTTCACTTGTACAAATATTAATTTGTATACATATATATATATATATATATATATATATATATATATATATATATATATATATATATATATATATATATACATATATGCACAATGTATGTGTGTGTACATACATATATATATACATATATGTATGTATATATTTTCCTTATTAGCTATATATGTATATATTTAAATTTGACTAAATATTCTGTTTTTACCTTTTGAGTAATAAATGAAATTTTCATTGCGCTGTTCTCTTTTCAGTATATTCTTCGCTGAGAGCAATAAGTTTACAGATTTCGCGATACTACTTTTATCAAAAAATTAATTAATTTTTAAAATTTATATTTAACAAAATACAAATTTTATCAAGAGAGAACTGAACTTGTTCGCTCATTTTTGAAAATTATGTAAATCAAATTGTATGTATTATATATATCATCTTACCTGAGCATGTATATATTTGCTGTACTGCCTGCTATTGATAACACATATCACTAGCAGATTGGCGCACAGGATACCAAGGCTGAGTAGCAATATCAGAGTGGCTCGTATCAGTTCTCCAGGGCCCGGACCTGTCCAAGCGGCATCGGACGTGCCGCCTCGCCAACAACTGCTGTTGCTCAGTGAGGGTGCCAGCAGTATCGTCTGTTTGTGTTCCATCATCATCAGTTGTTCGCTTACTTCCCCACACGATTACGGTGCCGAAATCCCAGACGAGACGCCCGTGTCTCGCTCGAGGCACACGTACTTTGTACGTTTCTGAAAATAATCTTTTTTTTAAATAAAATCTTATTATAATTTATTATATGTTTTAAGTATGGGGAAATTTCAAAAGAAATCTTATAATATTTGTTTAATTATAAAATCTTCAATTCAAGGTTACAAGATATGTCCTTTTTTTAGTATGTTATAGTAATAATAAGGTATCATAATAATAAAATTGAATTAACAATAGCTCATAAAAATTGTCTGTTTTCATTTAAAAAATTTTCAAACTGTTATTTTAAAGCCACTGTTTTTTCTATCAATAAAACTTAACAAAACTTTTAATGGAAAGAAAAGAAAGAGTGATATTGATGATCAAATATTGCAACATACCTTTCATCCCTGTCGATCGCGAATTTTCGAGAGTCCGCCTTGATGATGGCTGACCGACTTTTTTAAGTACTGCTTCTTCATCATCAAGAACGTCGACAATCTGCACGATTGCGAACGTTTGAGCGCGTCTAATGACGCACTCGAAAGTCCGCCCGAAACTCACGAGTCGTCTGTATGCATCTGCAAAACGATGTGTGACTTCGACGGGTGATAGGTTCTTGATACGCGATGCATCTCAGCTTTTATTTACAGCAGACACACGGGTGAGAAGCCAAGCTCTGAGAAAAAAAAATAAAGCGGATAAGAATAATATAAAATCAGTTTTTCTTTATATCCACTCTTTTGCACGCACAAATTATAAATTCGTAGTTATCTCACTGCTTGACCATCAAGTAACATTTATAATAAAATGAAATGAAAGTTAGCCATTACTTTATACTTTATACTTTATTATAATTAGAATACTTTTTAGAGATAAATCTCGTGATGAAGAAAACTTGCGGAAGTTGCGGATGTAGAAAAGAAGCTTTTTGTGCAAGTCAAGGCAATGATTTCGAAGAGATATAATAGTAACACGTATACTTAAAAAATGCACACTATATATTAGAATGTCATGTAAAATATAAGAATAGATTGTGAAATCCATACTGTAATTAATCTCTAAATTCGACCATTCGCTTTCCCGCGGAATACTCATCGGCATTCCCATTTTACACTGTTACGCGAGAGCTATCTACGAAATCACAGACTGCATTTGAAACTCGTACGTTTCGAGTTTGCGACGTTTTATTTGCTCTTGCCCGCAATATTTCCAACAATCAAGCGTACGGGCGCATCCCGCTACGTTTCCGGGAATTTTATTTGTACCACGTAAACGAACGGAGCCGTTGGTCCGCGAACCCGACGTTGATCGATCGTGCGCGTCAATTCCGTTCGCGTTGACGGTGAATCGATGATGCGTTACACTACGCCGGAGCCGAATAGATCTCCACGGATTCATACGGATCATGCTCTTCCGTAATAAGCTTGGCCGTTCGAGCTGTGAATAATTTATTGTAAACCTTTTACGTGTTAGTCGGAGGAAGGCCACTTTCCGTTTTTGATATTACGTTGACTCGTATCGTAATTAAAATTCAAAAAAATCTGTTTCCAGCCCGTGCGTTAAATGGCAGACATGGAAAAATTAATTGAATATCTGTGCAGATACCGGACGTTTCTTTTCACTGAAAATTTCGTTTAGAACCGAAGCCAGTTAACATTACCCGGCTGATTTTCAGGTGATAATTAATGTATTGACTCTACGCGTGAATGCGCGAGCAAATATTGAAAATTAATGTGCTATTAAGCCGCTTATCGAGATAACCTGAAAGCCTAGACAAACTTTATATTCTGTCTGTCTAATAATTATAATTACACAAATTGATTATTTACTTATTATTCGTTATCATTATTATAATTATATAAAAGTTTCATTACAATATTTCAATTTTACAACATTGTACTATTGTATTATTAATTGTATAGCTAGTGACAATTTTCTTTGAAAATGTGCAGCAATATATTATATTTTATAAGGGTTTTACCAGAAACAAAGATTTAAAAAAATGCGATATTCTATAGTCTTTGTAATCGCTTTTCGGTTATACATAATTTCAAAATGCATATTTTCTTACTTTGTGAATGGATATACATAGTTGTATAATTTATTCACAAAACTGTTTCTGCTTCGCAAAATGGCTATTATTTGCACACTCTGCACAGATGTAACTTTTATTAAACCGCACATTTTTATTTCAGTAAAATAAGGAATTTGATTTCAAAACAGCAGAAATAGAAAAATTAAAGAAAATGAATGGTAACTTCTAATATTATTTGTAAAAATAATGATAGTAAATTTTTTAGAATAATACATTTTTAAAATAAAAGTAATATAAAAAAATATGATTATGTTTCTGTTTAGAAATATTGCTATTTTCTTCTGATTTAATTTAAACATAACTATAATTAATAAATGTTATTATATATTAACAATTGCGTATTTTATAGTAGCAACATAAATGTATAAATTTTATAATACGCGACAAAAATACTGCAGGGAATATCGTAACATATTTGTATAATACATTTATTCTCCAAGTGGTAGATATACGTGGCTGGCAAAGACGCTTTTCACAGAACACAAAAAGTCCGAAAAGTGTAGTTGAATTCACCAACAGTTCGAGCACGGTATTATTTACTGCATCCTGAATTGGGCGCATGCATTTTGGCGTTCATTATCTGTTTACGAGCTTTATTATAAATCACATCAACAATTAACGGTGTATTGATTATCGAAAAATTAGGTAACCCGTTCGATTGTAAGATCAAATCGCCGTAATGCGGCGAATCGTGCACAATTAATAGCAAGGCTTGAAAAACAAGGAGACAGCTAACGAGTGCGAAATCACCTTCGGCGATATTAGATTTTGGTATAATTAAAAAGTGAGCCTGGGGGAATCTATCCCCGGCTTAATACTGGAAATTCCTTTCTTTTACCTGCACCTTTGCGAGGATTCCCGTCGTTCTTTTCAGTAATTATTCGACAGACACCGTCCCGACGTTAGAGCTCTATTCACGTATTCCTGCCTATTATTCGCACTGCTGCTTTTAGGCTTCATTCCTGCTATTCGTTTTGCGTATATTAAAAAAAATATATGCGGCATGTATGGCTTTATACAATCCTTTCTTATAATAGCTCATTCGATGAGAATAAATCATACCAATATATTCATTTACAAAAGATTCTACAGAGTATATTGTACTTAATTTCACTTTATCAAAAGTGATAAATAAAATAATTGATTCCTGCAGTGCATTTTGATTATTAGAAAAATCATCGTTTTTTGCGATTGGTTACACGCTCAATATCAGAACGTGTCCATATTCTGCCTTTTTCACTGCAAATTATTGTTAGCGCGCAAACTTTTTGTATTCAGTAGGCCACCATTCATTCAGAATAAATGGCAACTAACTTGTTTATCGAGAAAACTGAGTTTGCCTGGTTGTTGCACTCGAGCCTTCGATTTAATTTACTTGGTGTTCAATCGATAAATAATGTTGACTTGCCAGCTTTCTCGTTTTCACGCTTGAATAGAAAGGCGAATGGAATGGAAACGGTCTCACATACCATTCATGTACATATTCACATATAGACCAATACAACACACACGCTTTTGCATTCTCTATAAGCAAGTTTCGCACGATCGATACGTCATACTTTACGCACACGTGCCCGTTATCGGCGAATAAAGGCGAGCAGCTTCGTTTCCTGCAATTACATGAGCAAACATCACATCGTGCTTCATTAAAATAACACGCAGGATAAACTCGAAATTTCTCTTCAAATGGCAACCAAATGGACAAGTAAATATTTGACTAATATAAAAGAGAGCGTTTACGCTGTACCTTAATTTTTCCGATGTGTTACTAACGTTTTCTTCTTTTTAGTTCTGTCGAGCTTTATAATAACTCATTACCTTAAACGTTCGTACATTTTTTTTCATTTTAATGTAACAATAATTTACGTTGATTATTATAAACATTCTCGCTCAATTTATAGAAGTTGTGTGTAATGGTGCGGCAAATTTCAATGAATGAATTGAATGGATTTATCTGCAGTATTGTTGCACGATAATCACAAATTTCAGGAATGCGCAGAGTAAGCAAGGATAACGTGTAATCAGGGAATCTTTTGTTAACGTAGCTGACTAAACTGATTATTTATAGCTGGTATATAATGCAAAAATATTTGATATTCGTATGCTTGTCGTCATCCAATATGATTCATTGTTTTTTCCAGTGGCCTTTAATCCCGGATTCCTTTATGTACGCAATACTGCAGAGTGTAATAGCGAATTACGAGATTCAGTGTGAGCTAAACTGCGGACGTATAAGATGAAACTGTTGCTAAATGCTAATAAATTCAAAAGTTTTACTGTAACTGTGCATTATACATTTCTTCTGTAGGATATGTTGAAACTTTCACAAGTTCTTCTCGTTTGGGGTTGTATATCATTTGCGAAAACAATGTTGGTCTTACATGAAGTCTACGGAATATTCAAGCGCCGTGACAAAGTAGAATATTCTAACTTCCTGACGATGTCAGCTTTTCCCGCTTTATGTACTAACGGGAGATATGCTTAAAGTTATTCGCGCGTCTTACTTCACGAACTTTCCAATATCGCGTTCGTATATGTTTGAATAAAAAAGAAAGAAGATGAAAGAAATGTATTTTTTATCTTATTTTCCTTATACTTTATAATCCTCATGCTACCTCTTGCACTGTTTTTTATTTTCTGAGTTCATATTTGAACAAAATTGAACAAAATCGGTTTCCTGTAGAAAAAAAATTCGTTTATATTCCTATCGTGTCATTTTGATTAAATTATTCAATCTTGCTTTTATTTTTCGCCTATTTAAGTTTGATACGCAACAATTCTATCCAATCGTGTGTAAAAAAACAACGTATGTAAGAAACGAGTCTGCACTTGCAACGAGGTGAGAAGACATAACGCAATATAGACGTAATGTAATGGAAGAAATTCCAGAAGAAACGCAATTCGTCGCCGTTTTTCCTTGGAAGGTCCGCGGCTCAAGTTCGTTATAGGTGAGCGACGTGGAACAGATAAGAGCAACGTACACTGATAAATCGCGTAAGTAAGTTCGTTGCCGGTACCGATTCGTATCACCGCGGCGCGGTACCAAGACGGTGCGGTACTCCGAGACGAACTTCGCCAGCTGAGACACCGCTCGCTCGCAGTCACTTATTGGCCGATAGTAACAGCAAAGCGGAGAGTACGGGCACGACGGCGATAGGATACAGGGTGCGCTCCGCAACTGGAGGATGGGGATTAAGTCGGGAATGGCTTTATTATGTCAGAAACTACCACCCACCCGTAACGACGGAACGGAACTCGTTGAATACCGACAATTTAGTCGCACCGGCGCCGGATGCATTTAGATGGTGGAATTAAAATTTTTTTTTCGTGAATAGTGGCTGCCACTTTCTCCCACCGATCCTCCGCGATTTCGACCGTCTCCGCGGCGTCTGTCACGCGCGCGTAAGCGATTGTACCCCTTGAAACTACGATCATAATGGTCGACTATGAGCGAGATGTATTTCACGAAGTGCATTTTACTGTGGTTCAATCGACGTACCCTGTGTAACGACTTACGATGATCGTTAGCTCTAATGGTGGAAAACGAAACCGTGCGATAAGTCTTTTTTATTATCTTTCACAGTGGCTTTTCTATAGCTGAAATATATCGTCGTCCATGGATTTCTAAGGGATATATCCTTTCGCTCTTCTTGGAGCGATCGCGCTGAATCGGAATATATTACGATGTTCGCTCGATGTGGCTACGCTCGATCGATTTTACGTTAGCTTTCATATCCCAAACTGCCATTCTTTGTCATCATTTATAACATACAAGTTAATCGCATTGGAAATTAATTCCTGATTAATAATTTATTTTTAATGACCCTTCTGTTTCTCATTGAGTTACAATGAATATCCTATTAAAATAATTTTATTCCATTAAATTATGTGCACATCATGCAATAAAATCGTGTATAAATCATAATGCTGTTACACACTTAATAATGCAATATTAATTTACATCGATATTTTTGTTTTAGAAATTTAATAAGCATGTTTATTGATGATGTTCTCCTATTTAGCGTATTTCGAAACAGATTTTAATGAAAAGAATAAAAGAACATATTTTTTACTTATTACAAGATTGATTTTCTTGATAAAATTTTTATTAAATTATCTATTTTTGCGCAGTTTTTAATTTTTTATATATTAAAACTTTAAATCTAATTAAAATAAAATCTAATCTCTAAATTAGGATTTCGTCGCAGCAAAGACATAAGAATTTATCATTACACTTGTGTTATTTTCTTTATCAAAATCTTTTAATTTCGCTTCCTTCTCTCTCTTTCCAATATTAAACGATTTTGTAATTGTACTCATTTGATTTTTTCTTAAAAGCTCTCTTCGTATTTGTGCAGCTTTGCAAAACATCTTATGCATGTATCAATTCTCTGTTGAAAAATGATATCTCTTATGCAATATCTGTATCGAAGTTTGTACGAAGCACCTCTATTATTTATGTCTCAATATGTACTTTTGCACGATAGTATTTTACGACTGAAATCGATGCTACGATACATCAAACATATGATGATATCGGTACATTGCTACGACTCATACCGTGCGCAATTAAAACTCTTTCATATCTATGATAAGCAAAAAACAAGAATCGTTAAAATAAGAGCGCCATATATCTGCGGGCTCCATCATATTCACCTGCGTCGACAGCGATCACTTTTTACGTTTTGCCGACATGTCGACAAGTACCGCGCGCTAACGTAGCCAAGTGAGATATCTCGTGACCGTCTATAAAAATAGATCGTATAGAAATGTTCGTTTGATAGCAGAATTTTTCTTCGAAAGGAAGGAAACGTGTTGTGCACAACACTCCGTCAATTCGTCACTGTCGCTAAAGCACTTGCTTGGCCCCATACATCTCTCTTCATAAAAGCAGCAATCTGAAAAAAATCTTACTGCAGAAGATATCCATAAAAGTGTCGCCGAATCCAGCTCCGTGAAACATTTTACCCTCCTTTTTTTTTGCCGATCCTTGGTTAGGAACGGCTACGCGACAAAAAGAAGAGTCGTTAGTTCCGCGCGAAATAACCATTTGTTATCTCCATTCGTTTCGCCCCGCGGCCATACACACGGACTTCCTTGTTGACGTGTTTACGTTCGTAGAGGCTACCGCAATGTTTCAAAGAGACGTTTAGGTATCTCGGAAAGACCATGAGTTTGAAGATCGAAGATCGGAAACCAAAGTCCGCGGAAACTAAAGTCCCCGAATGCTCAAGTCCGCGGAGAAATCCTGTGTGACAACTTGGATGTTAATGAAAATTATGTACCTAGTGCCACGCAATTATCTTAATTCCACCGTGTCCAGTTCTTGCATTAATTACACATAAACATATTACGCATAATTTAAAGAAATAAAACAGAAGGCAAATTTTTGTAGGGATACTGAATCTTAAATAACTTTACATTTTTATAAAAATGTAAATGTAATTTATGACATTAAAAAAATAAAAATTGATCTTCTAAAACGTTAAAGATATATAACATATTTTTTTATATTATCAAAATTTGTAGTGTCAGTAGATTTTAAAGTTTCAAAGTCTTCAATCTTTGACTTACGTTGTATCGGTGCAAGAATAATTGTGATCGATTTTGACACGTATTCCAGATGCGAACTTAATAGAGCATGTAGTAGGATCGTGGAATTTATTCGCGAAAGGTGATCAACGCGTATTTGCGATTCTAGGATGACGATACAAGGGAGACGTGAATCGGATCACATAGCTACGGGAAAATATTTGCGGTAGATACGATGTATTGTTGAGGAATCTCGGAAATATCCGACGAGGAGCATTGTGTAGCGCCCGAGAATATCTTCCCGCTTTTATTATGAGGACAAAATACTCTGCTAGCGGACGAAATATTTACTGTACTAGTAAGTACGTATAAATAGAAATACTGTCATAATACGAAAGAATCGGAGCTCTACATAAACGCAATTACAGTTCGTGCTTGTCAGTGTCATTTAAGCCCGTAGCATAGTTTCACGTTTACCGTTGTATATTTCGAGAATTCTAGCTGCATTCGTTGTTCGGATGATCCGAAATATTTTAGCACAAATTCTCGGGTTAAAAGCCCTTTTATACAAATATAATAATCCGAGTAACTATTCATCAGACAAGTAAATACTCTTACTGCAAAGTACATTTATCCTAGCCAGATCCATGATAAATGTTAAATTATAAAAGCATCGAGAGATCGCATAATTGCGTGTATATTTATTTTAAATAATTCTTTGGTGACGTTTTTTTTTATTAGATTTATTCTGTGACTATTGCATCGCCGCATTCCAGAATGAAATCAAAATCTGACTAGAGCATTTGACCATTGTGTATCGAAAGCACGTTGCTTCGAAATAGATTTTCCTAGAGCAACGATATTCCAATACGCGGTACTCTATCGGACAATAAATATATTTCATGGTACGATGGTGTCATATAAAAAACTAATCGAACAATAAATGGATTATAGGCCGGATATAATCTGCATATCAGAATTTTAAAATTCTGTTGAGAGTTATGTTTTTCTAAAAAAACTGTTGCTAGTATAAATTTTGTTCAATATAGGCTGTTCCGGTCAGACCAACGTTTAATGATCAATTCTGATCAATTTACAAGGCTATTTCTTTTTGAATAAAAGCATCGAGAAAGATTATTATTCATTTTCCATTCTACATCATTATTTTAAACTTTAAATAAAAATCCAAAGTAATCACGCCACAAAATGTGGGAACATTAATTTTTCATATAACGCGTAAAAAATATGTAAATTGATTCTACATAAAATTAAACATGTCATCTAAAAAACAAAATCTTTATTGAAAATCTGATAAGCATATTTCGGAAAAATTTTACATTCTATTTAAATAAAAAATACTTATATTCACTTTGTAGAAAATTCGTATCCAGTTCGTTAAAAAAATAATCTCGGTTCGATTTTATTGATATATTATAAT